>JBBPUI010000176.1:0-31427 GCA_038094615.1 Heimioporus aff. retisporus | reverse complement strand
ATGGGTCATTATTATCTTGAGTGAGCTTGCAAGTCGAGTGCGACCTAGTTAGATTTTGCATGGCCTCGCAAGGCCTGTCAAGACAGGACCGGATAAGACCGCCCTGCATAACCTTGCGAAGCGTTCTCGGCCGGGGAGTATTTCCTTGCATCGCATTGCAATGAAAAGGTGTCTTGTACGACCTTGGAGGAACTTGTTTGACCTTTCGAGGCCGTGCAGGTTTTGGGACTTTTGGGTGATGTAGCAGTTCAACTTACTAAAACGGAAAGATTTCGTGATTTTTCTTGCTTTTGTTATAGTGTTCGTGCATTGAATCAGAATGGCTTGTAAAAGTACGAGGATTCTGGTCCAAGATGTCTTCAAATCGAACTGATCAATGATAAAGCAAGTGTGGGAACAAGCATCAAGACAAGCATCCGGCACGGTCTATGACTCTAAGTTACCTGTAGCTCAGTACTGCGTAGCCAAAGTCTAATAGAGAAATATTTCCGTATACCAACGCAGCTGGCACCAAACGGATTACCACTGAAAAGCATGAAGCAAACACCATTCCACTTCGAAAAGAGTAAATATTGAGAGAATTGTTGCATGTGATATGTATGAAAGGGACTTCCGAGAGCCAATAGGAAGGTGGTTTCTATGCTATCACATACGTCGATGTGCTGGTCAGCGGCTCCATGTTATGTAGTCGACAATTCCTCCTGCTCCTCGGCCTCGTCTCCAACTTCAACATCTAAAAAGACGCGGAGATGGGGCGGAAAAGAACAGGAAGCAAGAACAAAATCCACCGCTGCAAGGTCGATATCCTTGAGCACCAACCCTTCGAGATGGTCGCATGCATGGAGTCCCGAACACACGGTCGAAAGTGTGGTGGTATCCACACGATCCAGTGTGAGCAACGTAACAGCGTGCAATTGGCCGATGAGCCCACAGAGTGAAGTGCCGTCTATATGGATGAATCGCAGCGAGAGCTTGCGAAGACAGGAAAACGATAGCCGGCCCGTTGCACACCACTCTGCAAGGCGATCGAATAACTCCGACGAGTCCTGACGCTCGCAGAGCTGCATCCCATGTGCGACGTCTTCAACAGTAAGGACGCGGAGGTTCGGCAAGGAAAATAGCGATAGAAGGTGGATTCCATTCGACGCGTCGACGAACCCGATCTCCAGCTCTTCCAAATGTGGGAGAGAGACCATTTGTAAATCACCATTTCCGCGCTCATTTTCCATGCTAAAATCCACGCGAGGACCCCACCCAACGATAACCAGACGCTCAAGGGTTGCATTTGCGCTGAAGATGCGTCGAAACTCCGAAAGAGTAGGCATAACGTCTTGAGCCTGATACCTCCATTCCAACTCTCGAAGACCGCAGAGACCAGACCGTGCCCAGTCTACGTGAACGCCAGAAAGTGACACATGGCGAAGACGTGAGAGGCTAACGCCTCCCCGAAACCAAACCACGGGAGAGGCCAAATTTACTGGGCGGAATACCTCGCCCGGTGCAACGAGGTATTCATTGCATCTCGCAAGCCGAATGGTTTGAAGAACCGGAGCTGAGTCGATGGCCTTAGTTGAGGAAAGAAATGTATGAATAGGTACCCAGGTGTCCGTGATGAGTTCGATTGATCGCCAGCGCGACGCCTGGGGTGCGAGGAGGCGCATGATACTTTCCATGGCGGTAGATCCAAAGACATGGGAAGATTCCTCCCAGTCCCAGGACGGATCACGAAAGTCCATGTAAATATCGAGGGGGCAATTGCGGGAACGAAGTATACAAGCAATCGTGCGAGCGAATCGGCTCTCGGACAAAGGGAGCGAGAGAGATACGGAGGTCCACAAGGACGGCATGGAAAGTGAGATTTGCCTCCACTGTCTGCACACATGGGAGGTCGAGATTGATTGAGAGATGGGGTCGTGGGCCGAATATGACGCAATACGGAGTATGTTTGAGACGACTTCGACTGGAACTGGCCACGGAGAATTCCTATAACTCCAAAAATGCAAAAATGGTGCCAGAGGTCGGACAGTGCGTAGAGAACAAGATTCCCTGCTTTTAGCCACGGAAACTGTTACGACATCCTGGATTGACAACATCTGAAGGGTAATTAAATTAACATGTGTTAATGACCGTACGTCTATGCCAACGAATGAAGTAAATGTACCGGAGGTCTTTTTGATGGAGCAGTCCTGAGCTGAAAAGTGGAAGTGTGGTCGAGCGCAAGAAGAAAGGGCGAAAAGTGGGTCCCATTTAACTTAATCCTTGTCACTGTGCGCCCACAATGTCGGTCAGCTTGGCAGAGATAATGTACCAACAAACCGCCTCGAGTAAACGTTCCCGATCACCTCGTGCATCCCACGCGGCCGCGAAATCCGAGGAAGGGTCGACTTCCAATATCTAGAGCACCTGCCATGTAGTTCCATCAGTTAAATTGCAGCAGCTGACACAAATACAAGTTACTGTACAGTAATGGCCGGCATCCTGCATAGAGTCGCGTATGCCGCAACACCTTCATAACAGGTGGTGAATGACCAGCCCACTTTTTGAACACGTATGATGTTTTAGGTCACGCAGTCAGATGTTCCAACTGCAACTTGAGCGCCGCTTGTCAGATTGCTGAAAAAGTTAATATGCTTAAGCCTCAAAGATGTCCGCACAGATCAATGATCTTCGTACATTCGCTAGAGGAGCATCACCGAGTGACCGAGGTAGCATAGCGAGTGCTAATAATAATACCAAAGTTTAACATTTCGAGGAGCGGTGGCTGTGTAAAGAACCACTCACACTGCTTCCACCATCATCAACATCTTCGAACCGCAAGCGTGTCTTACCTATGCCCGAGCATTCACCGGACGAGCAGTCAAATTTCAGTTCCGAAAAGCATCTAAACTATAAGCGTAGGGGTGAGGGTTGTTTTTCTATAGGCGACTTATCATGGCTCACCTCGGGTCATTCTCCTGGTCGCCCGCCGGCGACCCACGCCAATTACGGTCACCCGGGCGGCTTTCTCTCTGAAAAATAACATAAAACCTCACAACGCTGATACGTGGAATGGACTAACCAGGACGAAACCGAGGATACAGCAGGTCTCGTTCTCCTCAGCGACGTGGCCACAGAAGTGAAAGGGACGACGATGGGCACGACTACAACCCCCGAGACCGCAAACGATCTAGGTCGCGGAGTCCACGCCATTCTTACAAGCGCAGCGATAAACATAAAAACGCAAGTTAATCTGCGCATCTTACCATCTGATACGCGGCTAAATTTTATAAAGCAGCGGGATGACCTTCGTCCTCGGAAAGATTCAGCAACCGCTGGTCGGAGCAGGGGACGTAGTGTTGTACGTCTCGTAGTATCTTCCTGGATACCGGATCATTGACCTCAAAAGTGTGTGTGCTATGACCGCTTCAGACTCCGAGAGACCGTCGCAGCAACAGTCCTTATTCTTCCGACTCATCCACCTCAGCAGACTTCCGGCGTCCTGTGAAGCATGACCGCCATGATTCGAAGTCGCGTTCTCGATCGTTTGAACGCAAACATGCTCCCCACCGCTCGCGTTCGCGTAGTTGTGATAAAGAAAGACACAAACCAAAGCACAAGGAAAGGGAACGTGATAGAAAGAGGCGCCACAGGGACAAGGAAAAGAAGAAAGACAAGGGCGAGAAACGCAGCGTTTTAACCGGAAAAAAGGTAACATTTTTTTGCATGTGAGATTGACCAATGACTAAAATTCACCACTCTTCCAGATCAAGCTGAAGGTTCACAAAGACTCCAGAGATTTGGAAATGGATGCAAACAGAGAGGATCTTTTGCAGTTCCTGAACACTACATTCGAGTAATTCCTCATCACACTGTATGGGGATTTGTTATTACTTCTCCTTTCTCTGTGATTTCCACGTACCAACTCTAATTCAAAATAGTCGGACTCGAAGTCCGATCGGCACAATCTGAAACCGAGCGGTGCATATGCTAATTTCATGGAAGGCCCATACTCGTTTCAATACGTTTTATCCCTCGCACGGAAGTCTACTACAGCGCGAGGCAAGCTGAGCTTCCCAAACGCGCTTTGAGTAGTCCGATGCAGCAATGGAAGGCTTCGTGACTCCACTTGGCGAACTCCCTGGGAGTTACGTCAAGAACGCGAACCCTGTATCCTACAGGACCATAATATAAACACAAGGGCCGGTTGCAAGTTGAATGCAAGACAGGGGGGCTTCGACGACAATTCCCTTGCAAGGTCGCTCGCAATGATGGGCAACTTGGGTACCTCGCATGCATCGGCCTGGAGAATGCATTGGTCGGAGACGAGCAAACGCGCGCGCGGCATAGACGAACTCTGACTGACATCCTTTCAGGTTGAGTTTCACAAACTAGAGCAAGAAATGATCGAAGATCCCCGTCACATATTCCTGTACCGTCAGATATTCGTGAGCGCATCATCATTGGCGAGCGCTCCGTGACGGTTAAACAAGGTCGTTTATCCAGCCAGAAAGTAGCAGCAGGGGTGTAAGGCTAGCTCGCGTACCTGCCACCGAATAGGTTGTTCTTGTGGCGGATGTGAAAAAAAAGAGATCCGCCCTGACATGTTGGTAGCCAAAGAAGCCGAGTAGCCAAAGTTGCCGAGGGAAGCACAAATCCTACGCTTTCGCGCAGGCGGATCGATTGTGGTGAGCCGAGCTTCTGCGACAACGTGACGTCTGTACAAGTATGTATCAGATACTCAGTGCTTGGTACCAAAAGAATTGGCTGCAGTTGCGGGGGAATCTCGCTGTATTGTGATTTCAGCCAGTATGTAAATACGTGCTACTAGCTTTCCAGGAAAAATAACCAATTGTGAAGTTGGTATGTAGCAACTTCGATCATTTACTTCACAACTATGGAAAGAAAGATGGGGCCATTGTGCGGGCAATGGACTGCAAGGTCATGTAAGCGCGCTCGTTCCAACTCGAAAGGGAAGGTTCAAATACTAACCGAATCGGTCGTCGATATGGGTCATGAACAAGGTTGTCATCCCTCCGCTCTTCCTGGCTTTCTTGAGGCATCCAATATTCCGATAACCTCCTGACGGCGGTCCACCGAGTAACATGCATTGACAAACTGTAGGAGATCATCCCACTTTGGCCATGACTGCTCAATACCATCCTTCGCGACTTTGTGCGCCAGCAATTCGATCATCGGGACAGTGCTGTGGTGCTGTAGCGCAAATTGTAGGACATCATGACGGAACGATATATCGTAGGTGAACAGAAGTTCCACGGCGGGTGTGCATCCACGTTCGATGGCGAGTTCCAGAACGGATTGTCCCGAAAAATTGCATGCAACGGGGTCGCAGCCAGAGTCGATGAAGATCTTCATCATCTCCCAACACACCCTCTCCAAGCGGTACCCAGCAATGGCGAGATGAAGCACTGTATCTCCGTTTGATGTAACAACACCCACGCTGGCGCCTTTGCTGACGAGGAACCGCATCATGCTTGGAGTCGAGCGTCGCCTTTTCAACACGTTTAACAGAATATCTGGATGAAGAACAACGTTGTGGGAGAGTAAGAGATCTACCACAGAGATGTAGCCACGATCAATGGCGACATCTAAACCCGTTTCACCCCAATGATTGGAGGCGGCGGGATCACAGCCAATGTCGATGAAATGTTTGACCAGCTCTAGACACGCTGACTCGGCATAGGAAGCGATGGCGAGAAGAAGCAATGTGTCCCTATCAGAGAGGATGAAATATACATCAGCACCTTTGAGGATCAGCGATCTGATGATTTGGGGAGGTAAGCAGTTCCGTAGTGCGATCGGAAGAATAGTTGGATGAAACGGGACGTTGTGCAAAAGTAGGATTTCTGCTACCGAAGGAAACCCACGTTCGACAGCGATATCTACACCTGTCTCTCCACAGAGATTGGAAGCAGCAAGGTCACAGCCGGCATCGATCAAACTGTTGACCAAGACGATACATGTCGGTTCCGGGTACCTAGCGATCGCTAGGTGGAGTGCGGATTCCCAATCAAGCGTGGTGGCCCGAACATCTGCACCTTTGGCAATCAGAGACTGAGCGATCTGCAGGCTGAGACGGTTCCACAGTGCGACTAGAAGGGTGTTGGGGTGGAATGGGGCACCGTGTGAGAGTAATCGTTCCACCACTGAGGCAAATCCGCGATGAGCGGCAGCATCCAGAACTGTCTGTCCTCGAAGGTCAGAGCCGGAAAAAGTGCACCCAGAGTCGATGAGAATGTTGATCAAGGCCAAGCATGTAGATTCGGTGTACCCATCGACGACTAGACGGAGCACAGGGCCCGTGAAGTGCACATCAGCACCTTTTTGAACAAGAAATTGCACCATCTGGAGGGGCAAGTGTCTCTGTAGCGCAAAGGAGAGAATGTCGACTGGCATGGGCACATTGCTCGAGAGAAGAAGCTCGACTGCAGAGATATACTTGTGTTCAATGGCAACTTCGAGAACCGATTTTCCTGCGGTGTTGCACGTGGTGGGATTGGAACCAGCCTCGATGAAGATCTTCAACAAGTCAGAACATGTTGATTCATCATACCCATTGATGGCTAGATGAAGTATGGTGTCCCCATTGGGCATCGTAGCACGTATATCAGCACCGTTTAGAAGCAAGGATTGGATGATCTGAGGAACCGAACCAAGTCCGAGTGCCGTCAACAAGATGTCTGAAGGAAGTGGTGCGTTGTGGGAGAGTAAGAGATCAACGACCGTTGTGTATCCGCGATGGATGGCAACGTCCAAGACTGTTTTGCCCATAGCATCGGCGGCCGCAAGACTGCATCCGCCCATGATAAATTCACTGACCATGTTAAAACATGTTGATTCGGGGTACCCGGCGACTGCTAAGTGAAGTACGGTGTATCCACCATGAATGGTACGATGTACATCGGCACCTTTGACAATCAGGGACTGGATGATCTGGGGAGTCAAGCGATTCCATAATGCGATCGGCAGGATGGTAATGCGCAATGGGACATCGCGTGAAAGTAAAAGCTCCATCACTGAAGTGTGTCCACGTTGAGCAGCAACATCCAGAACGGTCTGCCCCCATAGATCGCGGGCAGTTAGATTACACCCAGCCTCGATGAAACTGTCAAGCAAGTCTAGACACATAGGTTCCGGGTAGCAAGCGATAGCCAGATGGAGAGCGCTGATCCCATCTGGGATAGAGAAGTGTATATCAGCGCCTTTGAGAATCAGGGATTTGATGATTGGTGGAGCCAACAGGCTTCCTACTGCATCTTTGAGAATGCTAGGAGGAAGTAGGGTATTGTGTGAGACCAAAAGTTCCACCACCGATTCATACCCCAGACGAACAGCAACATCCAGAGCAGTCTGCCCGAAAATGTTGGCGGCAGAAAGATTGCATCCAGCGTCAATAAAAGTGCTCAGAAGGTCCAAACATGTCAGTTCAGGGTACCTAGCAACGGCTAGATGAAGCACAGTGCTCCAGTCAGAGTAAGTGGAATGGATGTTGGCGCCCTTGTGAATCAGGGAGTTGATGATCTGGGGAGTTAAGCAGTGCTGTAGTGCAGTTGGAAGAATATCAAGGTTAAATTTGGCATCATGCAAGAGTAAAAGCTCCACAATTGAGGTATATCCGCATCGAATAGCAACATCCAGAACAGTGTCTCCCCAAACATCGGAGATCGCGAGATCGCACCCAGCCTCGATGAGACAACAGACCAAGTCCAGACATGTTAATTCAGGATAGATAGCCACAGCCAGATGAAGCACAGTGCTGCTGTCACTGGCAGGCAGGGTGAAATGCACATCAGCACCTTTCTGAATCAGGGTCCGAATGACCTGAGGTATTAAGCCATTCCGTAACGCAATCTGAAGAACGTTGTGAGGGAGTGGGACGTCATGCAAGAGTAGGAGTTCCACCACTGAAGTGTACCGACGATGAATAGCGAGATCCAAAGCAGTTTGCCCCAAGATGTCAGCAGCGGCAGGATCACATCCAGCTTCGATAAAACTGCTGGCCAAGGCCAAACATGTCGATTCAATGTACTCAGTGATGGCTAGGTGGAGTATGCTGCCACCATCTGACGCGGTGGAGTGCACATCAGCACCCCTATGAGTGAGGAATTGCACCATCAGGAGGTTTGAGTGGTGCCGCATCGCAAAGAGAAGAACATCGGCATCCATAGGGACATCGTTTGAGAGGAGAGATTCGACCGCTGAAATGTATCCACGTTCGATAGCAACTTCAAGGACCGATTTTCCCACAGAATTGCGAGTGGTGGGATCGCTACCAGCCTCAAGGAAGATTTCAAATAAGGACAAACATGTTGATTCGTCGTACTCAATGATGGCCAGATGAAAAACGGTGTTCCCACCAGTCGTGGTGGTATGCAGATCAGCACCTTTGTCGACCATGGATCGAATGGTCTGTGGGGCTAGGTGATTTTGTAGCGCAGTTAATAGGATGTTGAATGGAATGGGAGCATCATGGGAGAACAGAAGATCGACTACCGATGTGTATCTGCGGTGAATGGCGACTTCCAAAGCCGTTTGTCCCCAGGAGTTGGAACCAGCGAGACCACAACCCGCTTTGACGAAATTGTCAACCAAGTGTAAACATGTGGATTCAGTGTAACGTGTGATGGCTAGATGGAGAACGGAATCCCCATCGGAAGTGATGGGGTGCACATCGGCACCGCTGAAGATCAGGGATTGAATGATCTGAGTGGTTGAGTGAAGTCGTAGGGCAATCAGCAGCATATCAGAAGGAATTGGAATATCGTGTGAGAGTAGATGATCGACGACCGAAGTGCGCCCGAAAATGATGGCAAGATCTAAGGCTGTCTGTCCGGAACGATTGCATCGAGCAAGATCACATCCAGCCACAACAAAAATTTTAACCAAATCCAAGCACGTTGGTTCTGCATAATAACTGATGGCCAGATGAAGTGCGGGGTCCCCACCAAATGTAGTGGAATTCATATCGGCACCCTGGAGGACCAGGGATTGAATGATCTGGGAAGCCGAACGAAGCTCGAGCGCGTTCAATAAGACATCGGAAGGGAGTGGGGTGTCGTGCACAAGTAGAAGGTCGACGGCAGAGGTATACCCATGTTCGATGGCAATATCAAGGGCAGTTTGGCCCCTGGCGTTGCGAGCACTGGGGTTGCAACCAGCCTTGATGAAAATGTGCAGCAGGTTCAAGCGCCTCGACTCGTGATACTCGGCGAGAGCGAGGTGCAGTAAAGTATTTCCGCTATTGGGCGAGTGAATGTGTACATTGGCGCCTCTAATAATCAGCAACTGGACCGTCCGGAGATTCCAGCCTTCATGAAGCGCGTGATGTAATATAGTGGATGACGGTGGGACACGGCAGGAAAGCAAAGTTTCCTGGGCAGATGAATATCCTCGCTGCACGGCAATGGTCAATGGTGTCTCAGCCCATTTATTGAGGGCGTGAGGGTTACATCCGGCACCGATGAGCATTCGCATCAACTCGAAGCGCCGTGGTTCCCAGGGGCACATCGTAGCAAGGTGGAGTGCGGTGTCGCCCCTTCCGATGGAAGCGGCATTCACGTCAACACCCTTATTAAGCAGAAAACGAACCACAGACACGGTGTCAGAGGTGTCGCCAGTCGCGGCGGCAAGGAGGAATCGAGAGGGGGGAGGTTGGTCCGATGGGAGTAGAAATTCGAGCATTGATATATGTGCCGCATGCACGGCTCGTTCGATGAGCTCGACCCCAAATGGACTATCTGCAGGAAGGTCCACGCCAACTCGACGTAGTATCTGTGCCAACTCGACATGGTCTTCGTCAGCCTTCTTACGGTCCCCTGCATTAGGCCTCGCGCTATTGAACACACTGCGATACAGCCTTTCATCCCCGATCTCGTGTGCCCATTCAATGAACTTGTTGGTCCTCATGAGCTTGACGAGCACCCGAGTGCTACACCATGGCATACAGACCACAATTGTGAGTAACTCAGGCGTCACCTCACATCCTTTCCGCAAGAGTTCGCTAACGAGCACATCATCCCCACGGTCAGTAGCTACCTCGAGTGGGAGGGCGTAGTGAGAATCGTCAATGACAAAGCCACGCCAATTCACGTCCGCGCCACATTCCAACAAAGCTACTGCATGCTCGGTCTTCCGGAGGTCCGCAGCATATACCAGAGAATTCGTCCCAATTCTGGGCCTCAGCTCATCACCAGAAAGGAACGATTGGAGGAGTGTAGGAGATGAATAAGCGACGAGGATATAGGGGACAAAGTCGTGCCTTGACGATGGCCATGGAGGGTAAGGATATCCGAGGAGTACTTCTCGCAGTTCGCAGAGAAACTCCCAATGCGATGGGTGGTGGCGAACATCCGATCCAAGTTGCTTTAGAACCTCCACTACTTCCTTTGACTGAGGATCGACATGGGACAAGTGATAGAAACCAGAAGAAAGGACATAAGACAGCATCGGGAAAGGTTTTAATGGCGCGGTATTGCCACGTGAGGGCGCTTGCGTCAAATAGACAGAGGTGTAGTGCATGCACATTTCGGCGACCACAGCGTGAGCTTCGTGGGAGATGATTTGATATGTTGGCAGTGCCTTGGTACTGGTGAGGTACTCCTGAGGAAGACCATGTAGATATGGCGAATGCAGGCATCGCCGGAAACGTACCTTCACAGTGAAATGGGATAAAACTAGAATGTCTGTCTCTAGGCTATGTGCAACCAGGCTTGACAATGCGTGTAGTAGCGCAATTCCTAGAGATCGCATCCCGCTCTCACTTTTTTCTTCCATATCTATCGAAAATCCGTCGATAAGTTGAGCTAGCCGCAAGGGTTCCATTGCCACCACAAGCCAAGAAAGTGTACGGCGCGCCAGCTTCCCTTCCGAATTCCGTTCGTCGATTGCCCCAAGTATCCTCTCATATGTCACTTCCAATTCGTTGGGGAGATTATGTAATGTTTCCCGCAGCTCTTCCCGGCTTGCACATCGTCGGAGTGCGTCAAGTTGACACTGGACCCAACGAAACCTAGAGAAAGTGTTGATTAAATCATGCATTGGCCATATAACACAAACACAAGAACCTACCTGCCTTCCGCCATTTCGTTTAACCTTATTCCTATCTCGTCCTTCACTCCTTGGTCGGCAGACCTCAGTTGTTCGTGGATGTCAATCTCTCGGCTGATATGCAATGCTATATCACCTGCCGTCTCCTTAGTCATGTCTTCGAAAGAAAGAGACTGAAGTTCTCCAAAGTGATCCTTGATGATCTGATGTGGTCGACTGGTCACCAGTAACCGGACGTCCCCTTGGTTCAGTGTGAGGAGGGCGGGTAGGAGTGCCCCAATATCCACGCATTCATCTAGTGCGTCGACCACTACGATCGGATAATAGCCAAAGCATGTCGCGGCGCGAGAGACCAAATCACATAGCTTGTCAAGGTCGCCAAGAGATACGACGCCCTCGCTCTTTTGTTCAAGTATCCTGTTCGGGAGATCCCCAGGGTCAACGCCATTATCAGAGAAGTGGTACAACAGCTGGGCAAGTAAAGAACGCATCATCTCCGTGGCACTAGTTGATCGATCGGTTCGGAAATCGCAATAGAAGTATATCACTACTTCTTCCTTTCTCAGCGTAGTTTTCAGGTGCTCGATCGCGGACGCCCTGAGTAAATTAAAAAAACGGTATGTGACAAACAGCAAACGAACTTACACCAACACCGACTTTCCACAACCAGCTATGGAAAATTAGTCATTATAACCTGTGAAGTATTAGACGGCGCACCTTTGCCGTGCAACCATAAAAATTTGTTACCGCCCAACCTCCAACTCTGGTATGCATCTGTGGAAGGGAACCACATGCATGTACCTTCCTGGCGTAGTTTATATACATCATTATGCTTCACGGTACTATTTACCGGGGCAAGCCATCGTGTGATCTGATCTAACTTTTGTTCTACCAACCAGATGTGGCTAGCAGTGTAAAGTAAATGAAGGCACGCACGCAGGTGTTCCTTCTTTGTCATTTCCGGGGCTGTATGATATCCTGATTCTGTCGTATCGGTTGTAGTCTCTCCACTGTCAAAGCTACGTTCAGGGAAACACCACATTCAGACTCCCCGACACATACGGAATTCCAGGCTGCTGAAGAGCGTAACATGTTTCCTGCGGAATTGGAGCCTGAACATGAAGAGTAGGAACGTCGGTTGCTCTTGTGGGTTGGAATCTCCCGCGATCCCTGAATAGCGGAGCTAAGCACTCGTCCAGGCAAATCCAATGAGCTTACCAGACATCGGCGGTAAGCAAAAAATGAAAAATGTGCTTGTGTTTGTCGAAAAAGACCATGGCTGCAGTGAGTTTGTCTTCTGTCTGTCCGAGATGTCGAGTAGAGGGCAGAATCCCAGGCCGGACTGGAACGTCAGGCTTCATCTTCAACATGTCGTCCAACTCTCTTAGTTTGTCTAGGCACGAGTGCAGCCCTCCATTTGTTAGCCAGTCAGACACTCGGTCGTCGAGAGTGTACGTCGTCAGTGACGCTTTGGTCAGGGCTTCTAAGATGGTATCAGCAGATATGCGGATCGTTTCCAGCTGGCTGCGAAGCCTTTCAGAAACGTTGATGTTTTGGTTATTTACATATTCCACAGCTGAGTGGCGAATCCCATGGGATATGGTCAAGATCTCCTTTAGAAGTCGCTTATAGGCGAGCGTGAAATCTACGGGCATGTTACTCAAGAACTGAGCGCTAGCCCGTACCTGAGCCTAATGTCGACCTAACTTGTATCGGCCGTGAAAAGTCAGTAAGTAGTAAGAATCTGTGGATTCCAAATGATACGACCTTGATATGAGGTGTCAGTGGGTTCGACAGCTGACAGAAGTGTCGTAGTGGTTCAATACTACTCCGCACCCGAGCCGCCCGCTGACTGAGCCACTGCAAGCCTAGTAGAACTGATTTCGAACTCAAATTACATAATTGTCGGTTCAAGTTCCCACTGCCTGGTGGTCCGGCTCGACACCCCATGGCGTGAAGCCGTCAAGGAGTCCGTGCTCAGAGGTCTCTTTCCCTCGACCTGACCCTTCTACTTGCAGGCTTGTTCTAAGCCCCCTTTTTTTTTTACCAGCATCGTGATCTGACAGCATTACGGTCCTACGACCCGAACACCGTCAAGATGGCTTGATTGCGACACTCTGCGCATGGCTTCAGTATTCCATCACAGCCGAGCACAGCGAGTAGGACGGCGACCACGCTGATCTACCACCTTGGATCATCGACGTGTTCCCAGAAGGCGTGCAACGGGCCAAGGGCAATGTTGGGGTGAGCGTGTCACCTCGCCATGTAAACAAGAACTCAACTAATGAATATCGCACTACTGCTGTCGTTCCGGAATGACATGCGCATTCGTACAGCCGCCTCTCTACTTCACTATGCAGGCCAGCAGGCTGTCGACAACATCCTTACTGGGAAATGATCGCCGCGCTCTCTGCGTGCCTCTCACCCTCCCTTATTCTCCTGCTTCTGCGCGCACGTTGCTGCTGTTCTCTTCTCCGTTTCCGCGTATCTGTCCACCGCTTTCCCACCCCCTCATGTCGCCATGGCGTCCGACGATTTCGAATTAGGGTTGTATTAGCTTTATTTCGTACACTTTACTGCATAAACGCTCGCCACCGTTTGGTTTCCAGTCACTCCTTTCAAACCATAGACCTGCGGCTCAGGAGGCCTCCCACAAAGGCCCACTATCGTCCGTCCTAAGTTGTTCTACAGAACAAGAAACAAGTTGGTGGTCATTTTGATGACTGGATTTGAGTCGTGACCATCGTGCCGGTAAGGTCTCCGACTACTTTGTCAACAGATTAGGTACCCACGCTGAAATAACGGGATTTGAGGTGACACGAGAGTGGCGCGAACATGGACCAGGAAACCAGTCCCACTGTGCTCTGGGTTTCACGGCACGACCAGGCTGCCATTGTTTGCTTGTTTTTTTTTTCTCCAAGTTGATGGCACGACGCGGCAAGGATGAATACACGTTACCTTTGAATAATAACATTGTCCGACTAGATAGGGAGTCACCAATACAATACTACGCGTTACACAGCAATAATAAAAACCTAGGATAGGCCGCCTTGCGATAAACTGAGCACCTGGATGCGCTCCTCTCGGATAGCGTACAACACGACGAACGGATGTCCTTCCGCCTTGCGTTTCCCCACTGCCTCCCGCAGTTGCGCCGCATACGCCGTCTGGAGCGCCGGCATGGCCGCTACGACCGTCTTCCATACCTCCTCGTCGTGAATCCAAACCGGGCTTCGGACCAGCGTGTCGAATACCGCGCCGGGCACGTCGATCGCGAGCATCGGCACGCCGTTTGTGATCGCCGTCTTGAGCTGCGCGCCGCGCTCGTAAGCTGATGGCAAAAAAAGGGTGAGGAAGCGGAGAACGCATCTGACGCGTAGCCACGTTTACCTTTGTCGAGCAAGATCTGTTTCACATGCTTTCGTTGCTTCTTCGTATCGATAGGGAGCACCAGTTGAACGTCGCCGCCGCCCGACGTGTCTTTACCGCCAAAGCTAGAAGGCATGGCCGCTGGATAGCCGTCCGTGCCCGACGTGGACGCATCAATGCGCTTCTGTTCCGCGATTTGTTGTTGTAGCCAGCCCACGAGATCTTGTCGAGAGACTGGACGACCGACGGTCAGCAGTGCGACGGGACTTCGATCGAAACCCCTCACCTTCGTATTCCGTCCCTCTGAGAATGCTCTTTACCTTGAACGCCGGTTGCTCGCGACGGAGGGTGCGTGGTCGCGGGTACACAGCAAACCTGGGTGTTTCTCATCAGTTGTCTGACATCCACACCCACGTCCACAACGCACAAAATACCCTCGCGTATACACTCGAGGTGCGTGTCGCTCTCCGCTTCCGACAACGTCGCCTCGTACATGATGTCTGCGCTAATGTTGTTCTGCCAGAGCAACGCCGCCACCTCCAGCCTATCTTGGAGGTATCCAGGCTGATACGACATGATGTACACGTCGCACCTGCGAGGACTCCAGAAGCCGAAAGAGCGTTGCTCCTTGACGAGCACTTTTACGGACGTGCTTTGGTATGCCGCAAGATGGTTGCCGATCTTGTCCAATGCGATCTGGACTGCGAACGCACAGATGGGGTCACCTTTTGCCTTGCCAGGAGAGTACTGAGCAATCAAGCCGTCGTATCTGTCCACATCGTTGAGCCATCGAAACGCCATTCGGCGACAAAGTGCACGAACCGACCAGCGGCCGCAAGAACGTCCTGACGTCTCGTGCGCCGTACAACCTCCAGACGGAACCCATCATTGAAATACTCATGGTGTGTGGCCCACATCAAGGGGCGCAAGTATATCGGGCCACTAAATCCCGCAGACGCGGCGAGCTGGATGCTCTGCTTGATCTCGTCCATGGCTGGCTTCATAACAGTGACCAAAGAGGGCGATACTTTCTCCAGTCTCATCAATAATCCATCGATATTCTCGTCGATTTCCGCAAAGACCTCCAATTCGTCTGCGGTACTCCGCAAAAGTCCTTTCTTCAGCAAACCCGCCCGCTTCTGAGACGAGGAAGATTTAGACTGATTCATGATATCCATGACTGACGGTCGTAGGTCGGAAGGAACCCGACTGAGAGCAAGCTCGACGACTGGGACAGAGTTGAAACGACGAACTTAAGCGGACAGAAAGACCACTCACTTCTGGAATGCGAAATATGTATCTCATACACTTGTGCGAGGTTTGGGAAACTTCGGAGACAGTCGTTGAGAAGCAGAATCAATTCTGCTCCCGCCGCGATCATCCCGCTTTTCATGTCCGGCGTGATGATATCCAGAACGGCGGCTTTCACCATCTTCGGGTGTCCCGGAACGGTACTATGGGGGATTGAAACATCAGCGTACGGAGATTGTGAAGCCATGGGATAAAGCTACTTGGGACGATAGGTATTCATGATATGATAACGTTTTATCCGTTTCACATCGTTCTTTGCGGCCATCCTTGCAAATGGAATCAACGCCTGATTGGGCAGGAAAACGACCTCGCCGTGTCTGTCGATGAATGTCGCCCGGGGTTCGTTTTCCGCCGGGTTCGTCGAGGGAACCAGCAGAGGCGGTTCCATGTCAACCGCTCCGTGAAGGTGAAAGATGGCTTTCAATCTGTCTTCGACTATAGCACCTAGGTTGGCGTGTTCGGGAATATCGGCTTCGAGGTCATAGAGAAAATTCCGCGTTTGGCGAGTTTGACTGGCTGGTCGTTTGAAGAGAACCGACAGAAGCGTCTGATAGTGTGTCGAATCCGGCGCAGCTGAAGGGGAAGGACTCAGAGCATGAATTAACACAGGTTCAACACTCACATATCATTCTCAAAGCTTCTTTAAAATATGCATCTTCCACCCTAGGCGGTAACAGGGAACTTTGCGAAAGCTCAAGAGCGCTTGGACGTTGTGCAGGATCATGTCGAAGGAGCCACGATATAACTGAGAACTGTGAGACGAATGCCGCCCGCCTCCATGAGAAGACACCCACTTTCTTTCTGTTTCGTACGGTGCGTTGTCCAGTCATGAGGGAAGTAGACTTCGGGCTTCCGTAGATCCTCGATGACGGCTATGCGCTCCGCACCCGTAGAGAATGGGTAATTCATCTCGAAAAATACTATCTGGTAGAGTTGGTAAGTGGCGCGGCAGTTTCGGGATACGACCCACCCCCAGACTGTAAATATCAGCCTTGTTGTGGTTCCTGGGCCCTTTCTTCCGCGAGGAGACCTCAGGGGCAATGTACAACTTCGTTCCCACCTCTGGATAACGACCAGTCAGCGTTTGCTGTGACTTTGAGCAACTTTGCACTCGCCGAGAGTGAGATCCGTGTCCGACTGAGCCACCTGTGGCGATAGATCTGAAGGATCAACGGCCGCGAGACTCGATGTAGCTAAACCAAAGTCCCCGACTTCCCGAGAAGAGTCAAGACATCTGACATAGCTAATTATGTGACCAATCACCTTTACAGTCACCTTTCCCATCTGTTTATCGTTTCAGTGAGCAATGAAAGGGATCGATTGAATCAGATACTAACCGATAAAGATGTTCGTCAATTTAATATCTCTATGCAGCTGAATGGGTAAAGGGGATCAGTAATGAAGACCATCTGCGGAACGACGCAACCGACTATTCCCATGCTGCCCATATGAACCAACGCCTCCAAAATCTGATTGAACAGCCGCCAGGCTTCATCTTCCGATAAACCTTCAGCTATCCTCTGGTGATGGTGGATTAGCTAGCACGACAATACAAGGCATGCAATGTACTTGCTTCTTTCAGCGTCTGGCGTTCTACGAACTCCTAGATACAGAAACAAATTGATTCAAATGGGTACGGGTGGGAATGTGATGAGCCTAGGGCACGCACCATCTGGATGTACAGTGTCCTCGGTAACACGCGTGGCGGTTTCTCATCTATTTCGTCTTGATAGTCTGACGTGAAGAGATTCTCAAGGCCATCATCACTGTCATCTTCGTCTTCATCTTTCTCATCTTTGACGTCAGTCCTAGTGAAGTGGATGCTGGGAAACGAAGATTTGCTCCCAGAACCTCCGTAGTCATCCAAGTCACTCAAATCGATGCTAAATGGGTCCGATTTCTCGTGCCGTTCAATGGAGTGAGGAACGGAGGTCATGCCGCCTTCCGTGCCGGAATCAGAAGCAGTCTCAGAGCCAGAAGATGGGCCAGGGGTGATAATTTCGGCCGTCTCTACCCATGTTGTATAGTACCGCACAATGAAGCGATGGTTAAGCCTGCTTAAAGCATTCACCTCACGAAAAATTTTGGTGTCGCTTTGGTCTGTACGAAGGCGGATCTTCTTCACTAAAATGCGAAGATCGGTATCAGTTAGACGCAATGATATGACGTGCCCTAACGAACCGGCGTAGATGCGATTGTCAATCCTATTGCGCGCTTTGACAACTGACCCAAATGCGCCTCTTCCCTGCAGGTTGTGAGGATAAACACATCACTGCTCACGAAGACAACTGCGTACCAACAATTCCAACTCTTCCCAATCTTCTTTCCATCTACTAGTCTGCCTCGTGTTGAGAGGGAAGCGAGGATACTCTTTTTCGGGCGAGATGCCAAAATAGTTTCCGCCCCCGATAAGTGTCCCTGAACCAGGCACTGAAATTGAAGGCGTGTTGGAACGCGTTGGGGAAGCAAGAGGCATGGATGCCAGATTCGCAAGAAGACTCAAACAGGAAACGTGTGATTTTTTGCTGGAAGAGAGCATGTTCAATGCAGTTACTTGCAAAGTGGGCGAAATAGATGCTACAAATAATGCATTATTCCGACGATGTTGGCAATGAACAAATACATACCAGCTTGCAGGGCTTCGCGTGGGCTACTGAACTTTTGCATTACGCCTTGCCCATGAAGCATTTGTAAAAATACTACCCCGACGCTGTGAATATCACGGCCTTTCGAGTACGACAGTGCAGATTCAAGGACCTCCTTCGATTGCCTAAGGGCATTCAAGTTAGTAAGTCCCCAAAGGTACATAGTTAACCTTACCAAGCGTCTGGGACAGGAATATCATCGTTGACAAGTGTTATTTCCGAAGAAAATGGAACAGATTTATGGAGGTCTTTCAGCCGCGCATGAAAACCCACTTTGCCAATCTTGACGAGTTTGGAATGACTCTTGTTCTCCCGGGTTGCCAAGAAGATACACGTGGTGTCAAGACCTAATAAAAAAAGGAGGTCGTAGGGCAATTCTTCGGTTACAGTAAAGCACGTACTCCGATGGAAGAGATCGTTAGAATGTACAGCATTTAACGCAGATAAAATTTGGGCGAGATAATCCTACAAGTCACGTCAAGGCTGGTGAGAAGTCTACACGGCGAAATACGGGAAGTCCTACAGAAACTCTGTCTTCCCGAAGACTATCGCAATCCTCTAGGACATCCTGCAATGTAAGGGCAGGTCGTTGTTCGGATAAGATCGCCAGTCGTGGGGGGCCAAGGTTAGGGAATGTTAGCCTGACGGCAAGGACGCTTAACAAGTTCGGATGGTGCACGCTCATGAGACGCTGAATCTCGGCCTCGAGCTGCGCAAGCTTCCTCTTTCCTAGATGTACATATATCAGCCAAGAGCACAGGAGAGTGATTGAGAGATCACCTTGAGAATGGAGGTAATATTCAGAGTTAAACTCGACCGTGTGGACCTCCAGAGGAAGCGTGGCATGGGCATCATCGCACAAAGGATCGGCGAGATAAGTCACACCCAGAGAATCTGCAGTGTTGTTCAAATACAAGGATGGACGGCTGGGGTGAACAAACCTTTGCGAGGATGAAACATCTTCACGGCATTGAAGCGTAAACCCCGGAACTCTATCTCGTTAGGGAACGATTCTGTCAATGTATCCCCGACAGGCGGTGCCTCGGCAGCATCGGACTGGGCTCTTCGTCGTGCCGCCTTGTATTGCATTTCTTTCGCAATAAGATGTCTCTGAGCATCGGCTTGAAGTTGTTCCTGGAGTTGCTCGGCAAGTCGAGCAGCAAGCTCGGACTGACGCTCTGCCTCTGCCTCCTCCCTCTCTCGTCGTTCCTTGCGAAGATTGTGAGGATGACCTACGTCGGACACGAAAACTATGAACTCACACGTTCTTCTTGGGTCGCGCGTTTATTCATCTGTGTGGCGAGAGAGCCGGATGCTTCACTTGGCGGCTGAACGCGCTCAGCTATCCATTCTTGAGCTGATGTAATGATCTGCGCACGGAGTACATGTTCAGTCGAAGACAACCGCTGTAGTATGCAGAGTGAAGAACCTGAAAGACCATCTCGGACCCTCGCAACTTCTGTGCTTCCGCATGAATAACTTTGGATAGTGCGGCTTCGACATCCTGGCTGATACCGCGAATTGGCCTCTGGACGGTGAATATGGGAGTGGCGAGAGTAGGGTATGTTCTTGGGAATCTGCTTGCTGTTCAGTGACGGTACCAGTCGAATAGAACGAAGATTACTTGGTATGAAGATGGAAGTAGACCTTGGATGCGTGAACTGGATCTGGGTGAATGACTTTGATGACGAATTCGGGCAGCCGAGGCGCCCCCTGGAGGACAATCAAAAGAGGTTCGGTCGAGACGCGACATCGACAGACCTTCCATGCTCTTTGTACTGGTTCGCGAAAATCTTGATCATAGATGGACTTGAGAGCAGTTATTTCGAGTTGTTGCAATTCTTCTGTTGTTTCCATTGTCGACGCGCAAGATCTGTTAGGATGGAGTCGAACAAAGAAGTCCCGCGTCGCCTGAGATGTTCCAGGGTCCACTTGGACCTCGGTGGCTCAAGCAGACATTACCTCACGCGTGGGATGGCGGGTGGCTGCTGGGTTATAAACGGATCTAATATCAGGGCCGGTTGAAAGGACACAGTCACTTCCAGTCATCACTTGTTTGGACCTGTTTGACAATCCCGTCCGATCCTAACAAGTACAAACAACGCCATGGCATGATCGTTCCGAGCATCGAAATCAAAAATTGAAAGGCGTAAACACTCGCTCAAAAGTATTGCCATGGCATACAATGTTAGAGCTGCTCATGTTTATAAAGGGTGTTCATCGTTCAAGTTCACGTTTACCGTCACCGCTTCCTCCTGGGTTGATTCATTCTTACTGTTACTACGCCCTCACGTTCGCCAGAGTACATCTGTGGGGGTGCGACGATTTGACGGACAGGCTCACAGATATGTTTAAACAGAGCCCCCCATATAACGTTTTACATGATTCTGACTGGATCCGAGGCGGTGAATGAAGCGCTGATGTGAGAACTGCGAGCGAGGCATGCAGGTTTGAGGGAAGGGCATGATGCCACTGGCGGCCGAGACTGCGCCTGCCGGTTCAGGTCTGCGTTCCGTGTGTCGAAGAGTCGAAGCAGCCCCGCTCTTATAATATTGGGTGTTTTCTGCGTATGCATTCACTACGTTACTATATTTGGACATCGTTTGCCTTTGTATGACACTCACAGACTTGATCTTCACACCACAATGACTCTCTATCTGACTCCCCACCATTTTAGCTCCAACCCAGCTGCCCCGAGTTTTCGACTCCCGGGCCGCCACAGGAAAGGATGGGGAGAAATGTTGATCGAGCTTTGATTAGATGTGTGCTGCCGTTTTTTTTTTGTCTTGCATTCCCTTTGCGATGCCTTCTGAACGCGTGACAGTGGCTCATGCGTGCAATGTCGTAATATACGACCAGAAATAAAATGGCGTATCCCAGGTGCTTGCAGGAGGCACAGCCTACGTTTGAAGGATCAAGGATCTTCTTGAGGTCGTCAGACACTCAGCACACACGCTGGGAAGATGCTTGTCATTTGGAATGCTCACCTATTGATCGTGTCGCCCATTGACATGTCTCGTATGCGTTTATGCGAGTCTGGACAGGTCTAACATGGTCCTCGAGTACGTGTGAACCAACGGCATTCGTAGCACCACCCGATCACCAAATGCTCGGCAGGCATCAGATGAAGTCATGATCTCATCGATATCCTTGATTCGACTTCCATTCGGCCATGCTGTAAAACGGTCACTGCCTTCGCAGATCAGCTTATAACCTGAACCATCCGTCCGTGTCTTTGCAGATTTGACCCTCGTTTCCGCGGGATATCTATCCAAAACTCGAGTCCATGGCTTCCGCGCTGCAGCTCGCCGTCCAAAGCATTCTGTTGAATAATTATGCGACTGGTATAGTTGTCCACATGTCCACCTTTTCTGCCATTGACCACGCTTCCTAGTCTTCTTAGTGACCGCCGTTGGGTATGATTACAGTGCGTACCGCCCTTGCGCATTTGTATCGTGATAATGCTTGAGCTTCAAACTACAAACCAGTCCTCACAATTTCGGATGAAGTAGGTCACATGCTTTATGCTACTATTTGGTAACCGATTAAGCCCTTTGGAGATTGAATATATTTGGGTCAGCAAATGATATTGCCCGACCGATCACACGTCTAACATCGTTGCAGAGCAAACCCTGGACGCGTGTCTCTACGATGTTCGTTATTGTGTGTATCCCGAATGTTTCTGCAACCCTCTAATGACACCTATTCTAGATTCGCTATTGTGGTTTGATTGAATGCATGTATGTATGCTGCTGGATTCATCTAAGTAGGTCACTGATTGGTTTACTAGGGTAAATGGTCTCTGTATGTTTAAACCCCGAGACTCTGAAATTTTCGAGCTGATTTGGAGCACATTGAAGGGGGGAGTTCCTTCTTTTCTGGTCCAGAAAAGGTGTTGTTCCAAATTCCTTGTGGTTAACAGGCATGCTCAACTCATGTAGGCGTAAGCAAATTTGACCTCCCTTTTTGCTAATCAATCAACCTTGCATGAAATTATCATATCCAATAGTTGTGAGTACAGTCATCCTATATCTTTATCCCCTTTCATTCTAAGGGCATAAGGTTATATCACAATTATTTTTTGTGATTGGGTTGCAACAATTTTCCAGGCTGGTGCTGAATGTGGGATTTCATGTTCAGCTCTGGTGCGTAACTCACACTCGTGGATGCAGTGGCAATGATCCTCCGTGTGTGTGCATTGTACAATCGGTCGAGGGTCATCCTTGGAACTCTACTCGTGGTGTATGGCATTGAGGTCATCGCAAGGGTAGTCGACAATGTCATGTATTCCATGAGCGATATTGGTATGAACATGATAGATTTATCTCATGCATACTGCCTAACGGATTCTACAGGTATTACTCAAGTACTCAATTTTGCGTTTTGCACACAACAATACAGTCCCTATGTTCCGCCACTACTACAAGAGGGTTCTGCTATTGTGCTGGGTGCACTCATGTATCTGCTTGTCATAACCCATTTCGTCTGGAGCTCATTCCAGATGTACAAAGCGACAAAGTACGTGCATCTGAGTCGTTATGTGAATCTGTTTGTGAGAGAAGGCACGGTATACTTTCTCACGTACGTCCACCTCGTTCCATGTCCAGCTTGGTCCATTGCTATACGGTAATCAAACAGCATCTCGATGAGTGCGGTCTTCGATGTGTTGTTCGAGAAAGGAGATATCTTGATGTCCAGGGGGTATCCATTCCTGGTTGTAGTATTGCAATTTATCCCCCTGTTCACGCTTGTCCCCCGCTTCATCTTGAACCTGCGGGAGCTGTATGCTCACGACCTTCGAGGTAGACGCGGAAGCCAGCTTGACACAGCGTTTGGATTGTCGGTGGGATCGGGCCACAATGCTGCTGTCAGCACGATCATGTTCGCGGATGGGCTGCAGAACGAAGAGGAGGGACAGGGGGAAGAGATCCAGGTGGAGGGACGGGAGCATGTGGGTACGTGACAAGGATGGAGCCGGAATAGGTATTGAGTTGTCGATGCGTTGCAGGCGCGCTGTGCCATATTATTTATGTATATATTTCGGAAATGGATACGTCTCGGGATGCGATCATCGTCATGATACGGCTAAGCGTGAACATGACTTCTTTAGTACTATATTCCGTGGCATCGAGAGAAATTGTTCCGGCCCATACGGACGTCGCATCGGAAGTCTATCGACAGAAAGGACTCAAGAATGTAGGTGTCGCTTTAATGTTACTTCCGAATTTCTATTGAGCTACCGGCAGAAATACACGAAACCAACGTATTCATCGTCTCCACCTTCGCTGACAATTGTACTCCCGCCTTTCGTATACTTATGCCCCTCATTTCCATGTCCTCCCCGCCACCTCACCCAATTACTGTAACTATTAGCCTGTCACCAACCGTTCCGGCCCCCCGCGTTCCCGACTGCACCCTCACAGTTGGGGGGATGAGATGTCCATTGGGCTCCGATTATATAGATGCGTGTCGCGGCTTTGTTTCTATGGGGTGCTTTCTGAACGCGTGACCGCGACTAATCTTTGTATTGTCGCAGTGTGATCGAAATTGGGTGGCGTATCGCGAGTGCTTGCCACATAGAAGTTCCTGTCACTTACGCGCATGGAGATGTCAAAAGTGTCAGCGGGATCCAGAAACGGCACCGGGTGGCTCCTGAGCTCGTTCCGTGGAGATGTATCACCCAACGCGATTGCAACGGCCCAATCCTGCTGACAATAAGCCTCCGTATCCCTGGTACCCGACTTCAAATCTCCAGACGGTGCACCGGGAACAGTCTGAGGTGAGGGAGCGGAAGGTGTGTGTGTGATGTCAGCCCAGCGAAGGCCCTCATCAAGGGGCTTTGCCACTAGTCGCTACCCTGATCGTTGTCCTCCAGAACCGTGTAGGTGGACTACCAACTACAATAGCACTCGAAGGGAGTAGAGCAGTGACGACAGATATTGTCTCATAGTTTTGCAACGGGTGATTCTAAGGCCCCGACTGGTGACAAGCTGAGTTTGATTTGGCCAGACCTTGGTTTAAATTACATAGACTTTGGCTCTTTCCTTGATCCAACACGATGGCGTAACACAACTTAGTATCATATGTTCCGTAACATTGCCGAGGCTGGATCATTCCCCATACATACGGTGCAGCAGGGGTGTGCATAAGCATCACAGGGGCTTATCTGGGGTTCAATCTGGTCCGACATTCCTAAAGCTTAAGTGACATTCAGCGGATGCCTCCCAACTGGCTCAACAAGCTGTATGCAACCTGTTCCCCAACCCCCAGTTGCTCAATCCTCTGCTAACCAATACTAGATTACACAAACCACAAATGCTACAAATCTCCGACGCAAGCACTCGTTTACCCTCGACGATATCGTCATCCGGGAAAGAGTGGAGTTTATCACCCTTATCCACTCATCGAACGTGGTATCGCTGACATTCAGACCAGATCCGGAATGACAACAAATCCAGAGGAATTTGACGCATTAGCGACACCGCGCGTCTTTGCACTCGTCGTATCCGTCGACAAATACAAGTCTCAAGACCCTGATTTCCAGGATTTGACCGGATGCAAAAATGACGGGAATCGATTCATCAAATTCTTGACAGGCGTGCTCGGCGTACCCCCAACGCAAATAAAGTTCCTTGCGGATGAACAAGCCACTGAAGAAGAGATCATAAAACAATTCGAGGAATTCTTGATTGGGAATCCGTATATTCAATGCGACGACGCGATCGTATTCTATTTCTCCGGTCATGGCTCTCGAGCCTACGCGCCTCCGGGATGGGTGACAGAAAGTGGCACGATCGAGATTCTTTGCCCTCACGACATCCGGACCACCGACGGCGATGGAAATGAGCTCTGGGGTATTTCTGATCGCGCGATCGACGTGCTGATGCGCCGTCTTGCAAACGCAAAGGGCAATAACGTCGTACGTCTCTTTCAGCCTCGTTTTCGTTTCTGTGGTCTTTATGCTCTAAATAGGTTGCCATATTCGATTGTTGTCACTCTGGTGGCCTTTCGCGCGCTCCGGAGACGAACGGGTTACGCGCCAAATCGATCCCACCACTTCCTCGTCCTACTCCCGCAGATCTTAATGAAAACATTCTGAGATCCGCGCCGGAATTTTACGCTCGCGCTGCAACGACGGTGCCTCAAGCTGGCTTCCAGTATAAAGCGTTGGAGTCGCACGTCGTCCTTGCTGCTTGTCGTCCAGATGAGATCGCATATGAAAACCCCTCCGCGAAAGATGCACCGGGTGGCCTGTTCACTGCTGCACTCCTAGAATCCTTGCACTGCCATGGTCTTCACAAGACTACCTACGCTGGGTTGTTTGAGGTGTTGAATGTAAGGCCAAAGTGTCAACACCCTCAATGCGAGGGTGTGAACAGGGACAGATTACTGTTTAGCGTCAACACCCTTCGCGAAGGGGAAACGTCCTTCAAGGTCTTCGAAAAGGGGAACAAATTGCACATTTCCGCAGGGAGTATTCATGGGATCGTTGAGGGGACACAATTTTCCGTTGCAACTCCTACACAGACATTGGTCCTTAGAGCGAAAAAGGTTCGCGCTTTCGATACCATTCTTGAGGGTAGTCACCACAACATTCCCTTGGCGACAGCCAGAGTTTTGCACCGGCACCACCCCACATTGAGGGTGCACTCTCCTTTCCAGCACTCGAGCGCTCACGTCACTGTCGTTCCTGCTGATGAGCCAGCCGAGGTTGCCTTACGTCGGAACGAATCTGGAGAATGGGAGCTCGAACGCTTCGATCCACTGATTCTAGCATACTCTGATCGGTTCATTCGCCTGGATGCAGACACCGAACGGATGAACGACATCCTCGATGCGATCGCTAACTTCAATTCTTATCTGTATCGCTCGGATGGTGCTGCGGCTAGCTTTTTTGGGAAGGTGCACTTTCGGATGCACCGCCTCGGTCTCGTCGACGACGAGATAAACCCTGTTGGCGACGACCTGCTGGATGTTCCCCGTAGGTCGCACTCGGGTGTGGAAGTAAAAGAAGCGATCGTGACCGACCTCGAGTCTCGATACAGCTTGACCTTGGAAAACCATTCCGACGTCGACCTGTTTCCATACTTGTACTATTTCGACCCTTCGGATTATAGCGTCGAGGTGCGCTCGTCGCCTTGCCTTGCAAGAAGTGGAACGACGACTCACCCGTTTCGTATAGCATTGGTATCAACCGATATCGTCCACGACCGCGCCTCTCAAGGGGAAGCGGCCGGACGGGTCGCCGTCGCTGTTTGCACTTGGCTATGGCGCGTTCGGCACGAACAACGTCCAGTTTTACCTTGACCCCGGGTCCAAGAGCGACTCTGGGTTCCTCAAAGTATTCTTGACGACCTCCTATGTCGACATGACTAGGGTTATGCAGCCCCCTATTCGGGACATTCGCGGTTCGCGTGGGTTGAGGGATACCCTTAAGGGCATATGGACCTGCGAGACATTTGTGATGACTTGTAAACAGGGATGATGATGGGTAGTGGACGAGCCGTCGTACTGCATTGTGAACCGAGGCCGAACCCCACGGCCTAGAGATACGGGTAGTATGTAGACACGAGCAAACTGTAACCGCTTTGTAAGGACATTCTTGCCTTTGGAAAAAGCTGTAGCATCCCAACGGACTAGATTGAACGTAACGTCGGCTCTGATTTTAGGAAGCTACCGGACCTCGGCAACTTCAACGGGACGTACACTAAAAAAACAGTTACAACCACAGCGTACTCAAACCCTTTTTCACTTCGCCATCCGTACGGACGAAGAGCAACTCTTCCGTCGACACTTTCTCCCACCCCCTGTCTGGATCAAAAGGATCCAAGCGCAGCAGTAAGCACAAGTGGTCTTGCCCTGGCCTCAAGACGCCCTGACCGCTGGTGTCGAAACACCAATAGTCGACGATACCGACGGTGCATATCCCGTACTGCGTGCATTCCACGTCCCTTCTCTCCCCCTCGAATAGCTTTACAGAAGGCGACGGGAGCTCCACGAGGAGCAGTTTGAGCTGCAGGCCACGCTTCGTCATGACGAAGTGCCTGTCGCCTCGCCACGCCAGCTGGTCCAAATCCACATCGCTTGTCGGGGTCACATAGACCTCGGCGAGCGCTTTGTAGCCATGAGGTGATGCAGGAAGGGCAGGACTATCGGCGGAAGGGTTCCCTGCCCACGCCATAATCTCCCACTCCCCGCACCTGTTGACGATGGCTTCCATCAACCGATAGAAGGCGCGTTCTCCCTCTCCGTACGCGATCGATAGGCTCACGTCGAAAATGCCGATAAGACAGTACGCCATGTCTTCTATGCGGGTCGTCGTCCGGTTCGACGCCCACATCATCTTTTCGTGAACATCGCGGGTCCCAGGACGGAAATCACGCAGGTCAAGGCGAGGGATGCCCGACGCTCGTGAGAGTGCGTCCAACATCCGGGCGTCTTTCTTATCGTTGACGCTGTTGCTGAGAGAAACCCAGTCTTTGCCATAGAACTTCATCTTCCTTGGCGCCAACAGCTCCTGGAGGGTCCATCCGCGAGTGAACCAGACGTCCTCCCCAAGGTTGTCGACTGACGTTGCCTCGGCCAGGTATGCGATGCACACGTGGGCGTCACGATACCATTTGAACATGGACCGGATCGCTTCTTCAAGTTCGGTACTGCTATCCTTGTTGATGCAGCAAGTATCCGACCAGGCCAGGCAACAGTCATATTCTGCAGCCTTTTCGCAAAAGTTGACCAGTTTGCTGTACCCTGCTGGTCGGAAGGACATCATGATGTCGCGAAAACTCGGTTCACCACGTTCGATCCACCTGTGCGAGAACGTGGCATATTTGAGCTTTCCTCTAACGAGGGCCCTGATAGCCTCCTTCCTCGTGGGCACGGAATGACCGGTCGCCCCCTCGGCGACCTTGGTTAGGTCCGCTTCCGTCACTGCCAACATGTCGCGGCGGAACATTTTTTTCACATCCTGCCGCGAGAGCAGCCTTTTCTGTGGGACGTGCACGAGGTAGGTAGGCAGTTCGTTGTTGACATAGGTTGCAAAGGCTTCCATAACGTCTGGCAATGCGGGTAGACCAAACTCCTACACGGGAAAACTTAGCACAGAACACATAAACCAGACAACGAACACTCGCATCTTGCGCAGCATCCTCTGCGAGTTCTCCTGCAGGCCCAGGCGGCAACCTGACCCTGATACCTCTACCGCTGCTCTCGGGCTTCCCAGACGACCTCGGTTAGGCCACCACAGAGCACTCGCCAACGATGATGCGCTCACCAATATCTGACCGTGCGGGAACACATGGCGGACGTCTTCGATCACCTCTCGTTTCAGTTTGTGAAACTTGGCCTGTGCGCGCGTTCGGTCAGCGTCCGTGGTACGCCTTGCAGGCAGCGTACCTTGAGCGCCCTTTGCTCGTCCTCGGTCAACACGTTCTCTATGACAATGTGCGCGAGGTCTTCGAAAAAGTTGCCCATTGTCCGCGAGCGAGCTTGCGAGGGATTGACGTTTGAAACGTCCCTTGCCTTGCGTTTGAACCCACATCCGGCCCTCGTGTTTATATATTATCGTATAGGGCACAGGGTCCGTCGAGCAGAGTCACGGTGGCTTCACATTGCCTTGTCACTGGATTTCTCGAAGCGCGACCGGGAAGCTCAACCCTCCTGCCCCATGCTGTGGTAGAACTTTGGTCGTGATTCTGAGCACGTTGGACCAAACATGCTGTGATACATAAACAGGTCTTCCATGAACAGTTGTGTGCACCGCGAGGATCCCGATCGTAGACATTGGAATCCGACCGTGGCTGTTTCGAATACATGGGGTTTGTGTTAGTTTTATTTTGTACATCGTTTTACGATGAAACTAGCACAAACCAACGTTCTGCCAGTCAGTGAACGTACACTGGCGAGCCTTTACTTGGATGCGGATGAACTGAACTTCCTTTATAAAAATTATATAATCAAAATTGATCAAGCCAATCATATTTGACTATATAATTTTTACGAAGGCCTTCTGGTACTGCACGAGTCCGACGGTTCCTTTAAATGCATCCACAAGAAGGTTCACTGGTTGCCCATTCACTAAATATTATGAACGTTCAAATGCTCACTGATCAGCAGAGCGACTTGGAAGCTCGTGTCTCAGATACCGAACGTGCTTTATGTAATTCCAATGCCTTCGCCAGCCTACGCGAGACTCGGACTTGGCGGGAACCCTGATTGGACTAGCAAGCGATTTTTATGGCACCCGGGCCTTTCCATTTATACTCTACTCGTCAGCTTGCACTCGAACAGTGCTTTGACAAAAGTATTGATGCCACAAGATAAACCGGGACTTTATGCTGCGGACGAGACACATGAGCAAGAAGGTATCAGGTGGGTGTTCCCGAGATATAAGATGAATCGGTGAAATGTGGAGACGGGTTTTGACCGCCCGTTCAACCCGCCCGTTCTGATTCTCGCCTCAGGCAATCGGGTTACTCACTGCGTTCAGCGCTTGTATATTATGTCGCAAGCGACACGGTTCCATTCACGCAGAGGCTACGAGTGCACAGCACAGAGTCAATACATCACCCAACGACACGCCGCGCTTCACACGCGCTCACACATGCACGCGACAAAGACGCCCTCGCGTCTGCTTCAACTCTCCCATACCGTCACCGTCGCCTGGAGCCCGTCCGCGTTCTCGCGCGCGCACACGACGCCCTCGAGGTCTACGCTCAGCGAGTACGTCGCGCCGACCGTCGATAGGCCGTACACCGCCACGCGGGACGCGCGGTCGACGTTGAAGAGCTGTCGCTGGCAGGTCGAGCTCTCCACGCACGTGTCGGTATAGTTCTGCCGATTCGCGTCAGCGTGCGGAGCCATGTGGTGCGACGGCGGCGTACCTTGTAAAAGCTGTAAAAGCCAGCGCCTGGGGGGAAGAGTTAGGGTCCGCGAGAGACCGAGGCAGATCGCATACCAAAGATGAGAATGTGCGACGAGGATTGGATGTACATCGCCCATGCGGCGTCGACCTCGCAGGAAAAGGTGGGGTCATGGTACGCCGGGTGGGCGACGAATGGTATGGGCGCCGAGGGGACGGGTTGGTAATAAGGCTTTGGAAAGGAAATCAGCCGGGGCGTCGAGCGAAAACACGCCGCTGCACCGACCGTCTCCGTCTGAGCAAAACCGATGTAGTGGTTGTGGGCGTTCACTAGATTATATTGGTAGAGCGCTGCATGTTCCGCTTTTCGATGTCGTAGTGAACGTTTTCTCATAATGTCATGGGACACTCACAAGCTACAACGACATGAGCGCAGGTACAGATCAGACAAAACTTTTTTTTTTACTCACAAGTTCCAATGAGCCAAACTGGTCCAGCCGATTCCGAGAGGATACCACGAGCAGTAAAGACAGACGTCTGGCCCTCTGCATCCAAGTCGTGATCTGCAGTCCATAGCCACGTTCCCTGACGAATCGATCGGAGTGTGCTTTCGGGTCGAGCCAATGATCATAGCTCACCTCAAAGTACGCACTAGACTGTGGGGTGAGATGGACGCCTAAGAAGGCGGCCTGACAACAAGCCCTTACAGAACCCGATGGACATTGAGCAGATTGCAGGTTGGTCCCCACGGCTAGTCGAGGAATAAATAATATCAGCCAGCGCACCGCACAAAGGATAGTGCATCCCACAGACCTCCCCCCAACCTGCAGTTATCCCTCGTGAAAAAAAACGCCGCCTAGACCTCGGCGAAATCACGCACCGAATGTGCGTATCCCAGAGACCTGCTGCACCTTGCTGATCGTCGGGATCGTGAACGTTCCATTCGATCAAGATTGCCCCCGGCGCTGTTCAAACGCCAGATGGATTCGTAAATAGCAGCTTTCGAGCGGGAAACGAATCGTCACCTGGGCCGGCCGTCGTGAGGAGCAGATCACTCATTTCCAAAACGCCTCGAGAGCCTGGATCGCCCGCTCGGACGACCGCGTGCGGGTGGCGCTCCGACCCGAAACGGCGCCCGCTAGCCAGAATGACGGACCAGGCTTCGCCGACGATCGACGTGCCGGCCGGAATCGTGATCG
>JBBPUI010000175.1:0-31436 GCA_038094615.1 Heimioporus aff. retisporus | reverse complement strand
TGGTCCGCTGTCGCTGTGCGCTAAGTGTAAGGGTGTGAAGTATTGTTCGAAGGAATGCCAGGTGAAGGACTGGAAAGTTCACAAAAAGAATTGCGTTCGGTAAATGTTTTGTTGTTGGGTAGAAGAGTATGTGTATGTCACCACGGTTAACGTTGGGTGAGCACTCGGTCGGAAGTATATCGCTGGCCAGATGGCGTCACACCAAACTCGGAGCAAAACATAAAAAGATGATAGCACTCGGCGAGATGATACACAACAAGGAAACCCCTTGCAGCCGAAGCCCTTCTTGTATATCCAGGTACCCCACGGCACAGATCGAAAGTCTATGTACCTCACTCCGCAGGCAAGACGTCATACATCGATGCCTCCTGTCACTTGAAGCGTCATTCGCTCTCGGAAATGAGTGCAACAATCATGCTAAACCGGAGATGAGATGGAGAGATAGAAGAAGAAAGAGAACGGACCGGTAGAGGTAGAAGAAAAACGACAAGAGGTAGAAGCCGAGTTTTATAAAGCTCTCCTTCTTGTGACCAGAAAGCGTGCGGAATATTTCTGTCGCGTCATACATGTGGTTCTTGTTTCGTATCCTGTTCGAGTGGGATGAGCAGGATGGATGAGCACGTGGAAAAGGGACGGACTTGTTAGCATTATAGAGGACGAGAGGGAGATTGAGCAAAAATGCAACCCATTGGCCGGAGATGAGGAAAAGGATGGTAAGGAAGGCATGAGCGATGTTTTCTGGGAGGACAAACTACACGCGGTGAGTACGCGTAAGCAAACAAGGACGTGGTTAAATTACTTGGTTGAGCTTGTTGCAGAGATCTATTGGATTGATATAGTCGCACTCGAGGTCGGAGAACATGATGATCTGCGCTGCGAGTCAGAGGAAGGCGGGGTTGGGCGCGTGTTGGACGCACGAAAAAGACCATTGTGAAGAGCAGCCCGGCGGCCATGAGGACCGAGAAGAGAAAGAGCCAGCCTAGAAAATAGGGTGAATACGAGGCCAAGCACGCTCTAGTCAACGCCGATACCAGTTGCGCCCATGACGAAGCTTCTAGTTGTGTAGGTTTTTCGAGGTGGAGAGGGGGAGGAAGTTAGGCAAGACCTGAATACTGCCAAAGGATGCCACATACACCAAATACGGGTACACATACACACTCTGTTCTTTTCCTGAACCATCATCACCGTCGTCATGTCCCTCCTCGCCCGTCTTTCTACCACTACCGACGGTGGCCCAGTCCGCCCAAAGTCTGCAAGCAGAAGCTCGCCTTATGTGCGTACCATACGATTCGCATCCTCAACGCTCTCCATTGAAAAATAAAAAAATCGCCCCATCCTTGGCTCTATCGCGCGCGCTCAGGCCCGTCCACCTCGACCCCCAAAAGGTGATTCAGACGCACAGTGGTCTCATGACTTGTACGAGGACCCCGACAAGCCTTCTCTCTCCTCTCGTTTGTCCGCTGCCGCTGCCACCCCTCGCAAGCCCGATTCTTCCCTCGTCCAGCGCGCCATACGAGAAGCCACCGCCGCGGGCGGTATCACCATAAAAGGGGCGAGTGCGAGCGCCAACGGAAACGTGGTGCAGGTGGAGGGTCTTGTCAAGGGCACCACGCCTGCCGATGTTGAGGTATGCACTTCCTGTACCGTCGCTAAACCTCTTCCGACATCCGACAGGCCATCTTCCGGCGCTGTGGTCCAATCATCTCTTCCGACCTCGTCAACAACCCTGCATCCGACAATGTCACCGTCCGCCTCACCTTCAAGCAGCCTGCCCATGCTGCTGCCGCCGTCACCAAATTTGACAAACAACCCGCAGACGGTCGTATACTCCGCGTAGCCGTCGTCGGCGTCCAATCCGTCGGTCTTTCCGGGAGGCTCGGCGGTGTGGATATGGTCAAGGAGAACGGTAGCGTCGATGTGTTGATGAGCGGGGATGACAATGCCGGATCGTAAGCTCTTTGGTTCCGTTTCCGTGACAACCTTCCAACTCATACCTCCCGACAGTAAAATGCGTTCAGACTCTATCATGTCCTCGGATCCTCGCGCCACAGTTCTCGTTTCCCCGCCAGGCGCAGATCCCAAGACGTACAATCAACAAAACCGTTCGCGACCGGAAGGTCAGCGGTGGCAACGTGGAGCGAGAAGAGGTGGCAGGGGCCGACGTGGCGGTGGGGCAGGTGGGCCTGCTGCCACCATGGACGTGGACTGAACCGGGCTGGGTGTTTTAGATTATTATTGCGCCCTAAAATTACTCACTTGCACCTGGGATTCTTATGACATTAGTGACATCTTTTACGCACATCTCCGTATTTTACGCATATGGCTATGTATTTGCTTTATTTTGTTGACAATCACATTCGCTTAGTGAGTCGATCCACTGGTACGCTTTATAGATTAATTTGCGGAGAACGCAGCTGACCATTTGGGAGTAAGAATGAGGCGTGCTATTCCAGTCAAAGGATCAGTAAATGAAAACCTGGTCGTTCAGGCGTGGATCTAGGTGGCCACGTGTCCGTTGGCTTTAAAAGCCCAGCGTACGAGTTTTCCTGCATCCTGTACCCCTTCTTTGCACCACGACGCCCCAGTAAGTTTCTCCAGGTTTAATCTGATGGTATTCACATCCTCCCCAGATAGGGATGTCTCATCTTTTGTTCTGGCCTACAGTAATACATTTCTATCCTGTTGGCAATACATCCGCAGTCTGTCTGACCGAGAATCTGCCGCCTGAAACCAAGGCAGATGTGCTGCTGCTTGCATGCGGCGATCCTAGGCATATCTTGTATACCGTCTACGCCAACGAAACCAGTCCTTCGTCGTGTGCGTGTCATTTCGCTCGAGAATGTGCCCAGCCTGACGACACTACAGATTTGCGGACGTTCGACATTACTTGCTGTGATGTAGACGCGGCTGTGCTTGGTGAGACTTGTTTGTATGTCACTTCCTGAAAGTGCTCACGAGTTCATGATAGCACGCAATGCGTTGTTGTTCACTCTTCTCGCCGACGACGGCACCCAGACCAATCTAAATGACTTGTGGAACCTTTTTTACCACATATATATCGACAAGCACGTACTGTCGATGCTGCTTGCACAATGTCGTAAACTTGTTCGTTTAGCAGAGAGCACGGAGACTTGGAGAGCTGGCCCGTATGGTCACTTTCTCACTACCTGTGACGCAGCGACGCTCGCCCAACTTCGACGCATCTGGAGCGCGTACCTCGAAACTGCCGGCTTCTCCTCCAAGCAGGCAAAGCGCTTCGAGCAGCGCTTTACCGATGGGCTGAAGGAAATAGCGAAACGATCGGGACGCAATGGGACAACGACTGCAGCTCGCTCAGCGGGACCCTTCTTCCTGTTCGCAGCCCAGGCTGTCTCGTCCCAATCTAGCAGCTATTGGTCTTCCGGTATTACCAACGATTCGGACGACCCCAAAAACAAGGGCCCAGGTCGAGAGCAACGCTTGTCTGTCAATCCCACTTTTGCCTTTTCTATCGATGGTGACAAGTGTTCCATACACTATGGGACCGATCCCCTCATCGGCTTCCATCTCGCGGAGGCCTTCACCTCCGGCACCAATTTTGACATCCAGCCGCGCGAGATGGTGCGCGTCGCTAAGAGCCAATTTTCGCGCTGGTGTACCTCCGTAAGCAAGCGCTTGAAGTGCACCAACACCTCGTCGTCCACATTCGTCATCCGAATGTACGCCGGCGACGCGTTGGGGTTCTGTCAAGCACTGAGGTACTGTGAGGTGACGAAGTCACCAATAACACCGTATGACGTTGCGGCATGGCGGCTTTCCACGATCTCCCTCGATGGCCACTATTATGGCCGTAGTGCGCTCTCCCCTGCACCTTTGTCGTTTAACGTGATCGACACGTCAAACGTTCTGGACCACGTCGGACTTTTGAACATTTTAGTGGTTACCGTACCACTCTTGCGTAAAGTGCCTTCTGCGACATTATATACTGAAGGACTCCTCAGGACGGGTGACGACCCTTCCCAGGCTATTCTAGAGCATGTCTGTGGTGACGTCCCTACCATGGCCCTCCTTTTGGGAGTTATCCCCTCGACATTCATATCTCAATTCACCACACGTTCCAGCGCCCACGATGCCCTTACCACGGATGGGGGCACGACGCAGTATCATGAACGGTTGGCCTGGAAAGCGCTTGAGGGAGAAAGCGCCCAATACTGCAAAACTCCGAGATCTCCTCTGCGTCCATGTTTCTCTCCAACGGAGCTTGCCGCATTCCTTTTTCACGTCTATGTCAATCTGTTCCCAGATGAAGATATCCAGTTACGCTTCCAGTTTCTCACCCTTTCACCGGAACATATGGTTCGGAAACTACGACATTCTGGAGCCTTGCACTATAACCGCCGTTCCTTTGCGCTTTTGGTTCATCTTATCAAGACGAGGGTGGAAACGGACTGGCACTGCGCGATGGATTCGTTCGAGGATCTGGTGTTGGCAGACAGCCGGCTGATCACTGGACAACATGCATACCAAGAATTGTGCTGTCAGCTCCATCTCCTTGGTGTGTATACACCATCGTGGTTGTCCGATCCCATTCTTCCTACCTGGGGTGACAACGTCCTGGGGCCGTTCCATGATTGGACCCTGGCTCGCATCCCACCCGTTGTTACACTCACTCTTGTTGTGCCCCGTGACGCCATTGCACGGCTTGAATCTGGCTTTGAAGACATCGGGACGCCAGTGTTGCACTGCGATATGCACGATGGACCGCGCCAGCTTTGGTTTGCCGTTACCTCGGCCACATTTGGAACATTGCGCGTCTCTGGAAAAGGCGAGGACCGGGTTGGTATCGTCGTGGAAGGTGATGCGGACTCGGTTGGTCTAAGTACAGAGTCGCCCGCGATGCAACCACTATGGCGGACCGGTGCGCCGTTGATCGCTACGTTTTCAATCCCATCGAGGATCTTGATGAGCTTTGGACAAAACCCGGGTGCGACGGTCGGGCTGGCGCTGCATCCGACTCCGTCCGTGTCGGCCAAGTTTGCCGATCAGTTGGGTTTCGATTTAACGGTGTTTAGGACACGTCTGACAGATGTGGGTCGTGTGTTTGTGTTGGCACGGCGGCCGGTTGTGGGCTCGAGCGAGGATGCGGACACAGTGATGACTGGTCACTGGCAGGGGCCAGAACAACCCGACATCATCCCAGAGATGCCTCATGGGGGAAGCACAGATGTGCGCATCCAAATGAACGACACGGCATCCGCGATGCAGTCCGTGACTGTACGTGTCGACATCACAGATCCCAGCGCACGAACGGCTCTTGCAAACGCAAAGACAGTCCCTACTGTCACTTCCATCACGGCGTCATCGCGGACCCTCGATGCCTGCGTCAAGATAGGGACCCATGTTCGTACGGTTCGGTTTCCACTTCCTGTCGATGTAGCGCGAGCAAAGTTGCGTGTTGCGAGGCGGTCGTCCTATATCGAGGTAGGGCGTTCCGTTTCAGCCGTTTGATGTCTCATTGTATTGCCGACGCTGATGCCATATCCTTACCTTTTTGTAGGTTGTGGCGCCACCCGCCATGTCTGAAGTCCGGCCCGAGCGTGATCTGTCAAGCCACTTCGCATCCTTGTCCTTGGATCCCGATGACAACGGCTCCCTAGCGCTGGGGAGCATCCAGCGTGTCAACCTCGACCGACTCCCCACGCTCAAGCATTCCAAGGACAAATCGAAACGCGTCTGGTACGACTTGCATATCGGCCTCATGTTTTCGGAATTGGAGAGACAGCGCATGCATCGTGAAAACGTGCCTTCCGGTGTACTTTTTCTCGTCAGACAAACGCTGCACGCCCTCTTGGGCTTTGCGGCGGGCTCTGGTCCGCATGGTGGAGGTCCAGAGAAGATGTTCGCGCTGTTCGACACGTCATCCCAGTGTGCATATCTCTGTATCGTCATCTCTCGTCTGTGTTTAGATGTTGGTTCGCATACTGTGATCGCGGACGCATTCGTGGCGCCAAGTACGCCAGCGGTGCAGATGGGATTGGACATGGTGATGTATGCGTCCACGTCCACGGAGGATGACCCTTCTCGACGTCCGGGTGTCCGGGCCATCCACACAGATGCAGATGAAACGTTGGCATGGTTCCATCTGCTTCCGCGCTTGGTCGAACGGTGTCGGACGTGGTCCCACAAGACGACATGTGCGTATCGCGCCACGGCACCGCACGAACATGACACTCCCAAGACGTGGAAGAATCAAAACCCACTTTGTTCCTGCGGTACGGGCGTCGACACCAAGAGCTTGCCGCAGCAATTCAAACTGGTCGCGCCGTACCTGACGCGGGCCGCATTTAGCCCGTTGTTTTCAGTTCCGTACTTGAAGGAATTGGATACGCAGGGGCCAGCGACGGGTAGCGCGCCTGGAAAGAACGCCGCAAAATGTCAGTATCGGCCGTGTGGCAAGGAGGGGGGCTTGACGTGTAGTCGGTGCAAACGCGTGAAATATTGCTCCGAGGCGTGTCAGCGGGCGGACTGGAAGGGTCACAAAAAGGATTGTAAGAGCTCGGCTGCCACGTCGCTTCGGGTTCCTGGGTCAGGTTTGGCGTAACCGGAGTGTTGTTTCTTGCTCACATGTTGTGCTCACAAGACATATGCTCTGAACGACTCATATCGACATCATCAATGTAATTGGTATTAGCACTGTGTGTTCGACTTACTTGCCTCTCGCGCAAAATTCGTCCGGGTCATTATTGACAACATTCCGAGTCATGAAGTCTCAGGTTGGCTGAGACTACCATCGGACGGGCCAGCGCTCCTCAGTGGGTCACGGCCTAACCACAAACCGACTCGGACTCGTGTCAAGTTGACAACCAATCGTTCCAGAAGCATGACTTTCAACAACCACTGGCACTCATCAGTACGCTAGCTCTTAGCGCGCATGTTGTCATCGACACCAGTTCGGCCATTATCAGTAGACCTTCCTCCCTAGTTTTCCGCTGCAAGCTACCCTGCATGGTACGGTTGCATCGAATATCGGCAATGGTGTCTATGCCTGTAAGCCCAATGCTGGATTCAGTCGCGCCCGATGATCCGATCGACCGACATCCTCCTTGTAGCTCCGTGCACTTACTCACTAACTATTACACCTACATTTGGGGATACGTGGTTCCCGATACCTTCCGCCCCCTTCAACCTCGGGCCGTTTCAGTCCCTTCTATCAGCCTGTATCAGTGCTATCGTTGGCCATGACATGAACTAATTGAATGGTAGATATTCTTCACTTTTCCATGATCCAAACTGATGTATGGATCAAAACGCTTAGAACCAGAGAAGCTTGGATTATGGGGAATCCCATGTTTGGTAACGGAGTCCACCTGACCAGTTTCGCAACACTTCCTCGATGATAGTCGCAGAGGCAAGAAACGGCGAAAGACTCCCGTCGTGCGCGCGAGGGACCCGAAAGTAAAAAAGTAAAAGTGACGGTAATTGAAGCCGCATGGCATCCATAGACTTGTTCGCATGCAAACACACTCTGTTCTTTTCCTGAACCGTCGTCGTCGTCGTCGTGTCCCTCCTCGCTCGTCTTTCTACCACTACCGACGGTGGCCCGCCCAAAGTCTGCAAGCAGAAGCTCGCCTTATGTGCGTACCATACGATTCGCATCCTCAACGCTCTCCATTAAAAAATAAAAAAATAAAACCGCCACGCGCTCAGGCCCGTCCACCTCGACCCCAAAAAGGTGATTCAGACGCACAGTGGTCTCATGACTTGTACGAGGAGGACCCTGACAAGCCTTCTCTCTCCCCTCGTTTGTCCGCTGCCGCTGCCGCCCCTCGCAAGCCCGATTCTTCCCTCGTCCAGCGCGCCATACGAGAAGCCACCGCCGCGGGCGGTATCACCATAAAAGGGGTGAGTGCGAGCGCCGCCACGCTTGCCGATGTTGAGGTATGCACTTCCTCGCTAAACCTCTTCCGACATCCGACAGGCCATCTTCCGGCGCTGTGGTCCGACCACCTCTTCCGACCTCGTCAACAACCCTGCATCCGACAATCACCAAATTCGACAAACAACCTGCAGACGGTCGTATACTCCGCGTCGCCGCTGTCGGCGTCCAATCTGCCGGTCTTTCCGAGAGGCTTGGTGGTGTGGATATGGTCAAGGAGAACGGTAGTGTCGACGTGTTGATGAGCAGGGATGACAATGCTGGATCGTGAGTTCTTTTGGTTCCGTTTCCGTGACAACCTTGTCCAACTCGTGCCTACCAACGGTAAAATGCGTTCAGATTCTATTGTGTCCTCGGATCCTCGCGCCACAGTTTTCGTCGCTCCGCCAGGCGCAGATCCCAAGACGTACAATCAACAAAGCCGTTCGCGACCGGAGGGCCAGCGGTGGCAACGTGGAGCCAGAAGAGGCGGCAAAGTCCGACGTGGCGGTGGGGCAGGTGGGCCTGCTGCCACCATGGACGTGGACTGAACCGGGCTGGGTGTTCCAGATTATTATTGCGCCCTAAAATTACTCACTTGCACCATGGTCTTCTTGTGACATTAGTGACATTTTTTACGCACATCTCCGTATTTTACGCATATGGCTATGTATTTGCTTTATTCTGTTGACAATCACATTCGCCTAGTGAGTCGTTTACTGGTACGCTTCATGCGTTCATTCGTGGAGAACGCCGTTGACCACTTGAAAGCAAGAGTGAAGCGTGATGCTCTAATCGGAGGATCAGTTGACGAACACTTGGCCGTTCTGACGTGGATCTAGATGGGCGCATGTCCATTTGACTTAAAAGCCCAGCGCTCGAGTTTTTCTGCGACTCATACCCTTCCTTCGTGCTACGACGCCCTCAGTAAGCTTCTCTAGGTTCAACCTGACGGTATTTACATCCTCCCCAGATAGAAATGTCGCATCTTTTATTTTGGCCCACCATGACGCATTTTTATCCGGTAGGAAACACATCCGCCGTCTGTCTGACCGAAAATCTGCCGCCTGAAACCAAGGCAGATGTGCTGCTGCTCGCATGCGGCGATCCTAGGCATATCTTGTATACCATCTACGCCAACGAAACCAGCCCCTCGCAGTGTGCGTGCCATTTCACTCGAGAATGCGCCCAACCCAACGACACTACAGATTTGCAGACGTTCGACATTACTTGCTGTGATGTAGACGCAGCTGTGCTTGGTGAGGCTTGTTTGCATGTCACTTTCTGAAAGTGCTCACGAGTTCATGACAGCACGCAATGCGTTGTTGTTCACTCTTCTCGCCGACGACGACGCCCAGACCAAACTGGATGACCTGTGGAACCTCTTTTACCACATATTCATTGACAAGCACGTACTGTCGGTGCTGCTTGCACAATGTCGTAAACTTGTTCGTTTAGCAGAGAGCACGGAGACTTGGAGAGCTGGCCCGTATGGTCACTTTCTCACTACCTGCGATGCAGCGACGCTCGCCCAACTTCGACGCATCTGGGATGCGTACCTCAAAACAGCCGGCTTCTCCCCCAAGCAGGCGAAGCGCTTCAAGCAGCGTTTTACCGACGAGCTGAAGGAAGTAGCGCAACGGTCGGGATGCAGGGGGACAACAACTGCAGCTCGCTCAGCAGGACCCTTCTCCCTGTTCGCAGCCCGGGCCGTCTCATCCCAATTTCGCAGCTATTGGTCTTCCGGTATTACCAGCGACTCGGACGATCCCAAAAACAAAGGCCCAGGTCAAGAGCAACACTCGTCTGTCAATCCCACTTTTGCCTTTTCTATCGACGGTGATAAGTGTTCCATACACTATGGGACTGATCCCCTCACTGGCTTCCATCTCGCGGAGGCCTTCACCTCCGGCACCAATTTTGACATCCAGCCGCGCGAGATGGTGCGCATCGCTAGGAACCAGTTTTCACGCTGGTGTACCTCCGTAAGCAAACGCTTGAAGCACCCCAACACTTCGTCGTCCACATTCGTCATCCGAATGTATGCCGGCGACGCGTTGGGGTTCTGTCAAGCACTGAGGTACTGTGAGGTGACGAAGTCACCAATAACGCCGTACGACGTTGCGGCATGGCGGCTTTCCACGATCTCCCTCGATGGCCACTATTATGGCCGTGGCGCGCCCTCACCTGCGCCTTTGTCGTTTAACGTGATCGACACGTCGAATGTGCTGGATCACATCGGACTTTTGAACATTTTAGTGGTTACTGCACCACTCTTGCGTGGAGTACCCTCTGCAACATTATACACTGAAGGACTCCTCAGGACGGGTGACGACCCTTCCCAGGATGTTCTAGAGCATGTCTGTGGTGACATCCCTACCATGGCCCTTCTTTTGGGAGTTGTCCCCTCGACGTTCATATCTCAATTCACCACACGTTCCAACGCCCACGAAGCCCTCACCATGGACGAGGACACAAGGCAGTATCACGAACGGTTGGCCTGGAAAGCACTTGGGGGAGAAAGTGCACAATACTGCGAAAATCCGAGGTCTCCCCTGCGTCCATGTTTTTCTCCAACGGAGCTTGCCGCATTCTTCTTTCGCGTCTATGTCAGTTTGTTTCCGGCTGAAGATATCCAGTTACGCTTCCAGCTTCTCACCTTTTCGCCGGAACATATGATGCGAAAACTACAACTTTCTGGCATCTTGCACTATAACCGCCGTTCCTTTGCACTTTTGGTGCATCTCATCAAGACGAGGGTGGAAACGGACTGGCACTGCACGATGGATTTGTTCGAAGACTTGGTTCTGGCAGACAGTCGGCTGATCACTGGACAACATGCATACCACGAATTGTGTTGTCAGCTCCATCTCCTCGGTGTGTATACACCATCGTGGTTATCCGATCCCGATCCTTCTATCTGGGGTGACGACGTTCCGAGGCTCTTCCGTGATTGGACTCCAGCTCGCATCCCACCTGTTGTTACACTCGCTCTTGTTGTGCCCCGTGAGGCCATCGCACTGCTCGAATGTGACTTTAAAGACGTCGGGACGCCAGTGCTGCATTGCGACATGCACGACGGACCGCGCCAGCTTTGGTTTGCCGTTATCTCGGCTACATTTGGAACATTGCATATCTCTGGAAAAGGCGAGAACCAGGTTGGTATCGTCGTGGAAGGTGATGCGGACTTGGTTGGTACGAGTACAAATTCGCCCGCGATGCGACCACTATGGCGGACCGGTGCGCCGTTGATCGCTACGTTCTCGATCCCATCAAGGATCCTAATGAACTTTGGACAAAACCCGGGTGCGACGGTCGGGCTGGCGCTGCATCCGACTTTTGCCGTGTCGATCAAGTTTGCTGGTCAGTTGGGTTTCGATTTGACGGTGTTTAGGACACGTCTGACAGATGTGGGTCGTGTGTTCGTATTGGCCCGGCGGCCTGTTTTGGGCTCGAGCGAGGATGGGGACACAGTGATGACTGGTCACTGGCAGGGGCCAGAACAACCTAACGTCATCCCAGAGGTGCCTCGCGGGGGAAGCACAGACGTGCGCGTCCAAATGAACGACATGGCATCTGCGATGCAGTCCATGGCTGTACGTGTCGACATCACAGATCCCAGCGCACGAGTGGCTCTTGCGGACGCGAAGACAGTCCCTACTATCGGTTCCACCACGGCGTCATCGCGGACTCTCGATGCCTGCGTAAAGATAGGGACCCACGTTTGTACGGTTCGGTTTCCACTTCCTGTCGATATAGCGCGAGCAAAGCTGCGTGTTGCGAGGCGGTCATCGTATATCGAGGTAAGGCGCGTTCCGTTTCAGCCGTTTAAGGTCTTCATTGTATTGTCGACGCTGATGCCATATCCTTGCCTTTTTTATAGGTTGTGGCGCCACCTGCCATGTCTGAAGTCCGCCCCGAGCGTGATCTGTCAAGCCACTTCGCATCCCTGTCCTTGGATCCTGATGACGACGGCTCCCTAGCGTTGGGGAGCATCCAGCGTGTCAACCTCGACCGACTCCCCACGCTCAAATATTCCAAGGACAAACCAGCACGAGTTTGGTACGACTTGCATATCGGCCTCATGTTTTCAAAATTGGAGAGACAGCGCATGCATCGAGAAATCGCTCCCTCTGGTGTACTTTCTCACGTCAAACAAACGTTACACGCCCTCTTGAGCCTTGCAGCGGGCTCTGGTTCGCATAGTGGAGGCCCAGAGAGGGTGGTCGCGCTGTTCGACACATCGTCCCGGTGTGCATATCTCTATATCGTCGTCGCATGTCTGCGTTTGGATGTTGGTTCGCATACTGTGGTCGCGGACGCGTTCGTGGCGCCAAGTACGCCGGCAGTGCGGACGAGGTTGAACATGGCGACCCATGCGTCCACGTCCACGAAGGATGACCCTTCTCGGCGCCCGGGTACCCGGCTCATCCACACAGACGCAGATGAAACGCTGGCATGGTTCCATCTACTCCCGCGCTTGGTCGAACGGTGTCGGACATGGTTCCACAAGACGACATGTGCGTATCGCCCCACGGCGCAGCGCGAACACGACACGCCCAAGACGTGGAAGAGTCAAAGCCCACTTTGTTCCTGCGGTACGGGCGTCGACACCAAGGGCTTGCCGCAGCAATTCAAGCTGGTTGCGCCGTACCTGACGCGCGCCGCGTTTAGCCCGTTGTTTTCAGTTCCGTACTTGAAGGAATTGGATACGCAGGGGCCGGCGACGGGTAACGCGCCTGGAAAGAACGTCGCGAAATGTCAGTATCGGCCATGTGGTAGGGAAGGGGGCTTGACGTGTGGTCGGTGCAAACGTGCGAAGTATTGCTCCGAAATGTGCCAGCGGGCGGACTGGAAGAGTCACAAAAAGGATTGTAAGGACTCGGTTGCCACGTCGCTTCAGGTTCCTGGGTCAGATTTGGCGTAGCCGGTGTGCTGTTCTGTTTCCTGCTCACATGTTGTAAGTTACAAAACAAATGTTTTGAGCGACTCGTGTTAACTATTATCGACATCATTGATGTAATTGGTATTAGCATAGTCTATGTGTGTTTGACTTGGTTGCCTCTCGCCCAGGATCCGTCCGAGTGATTGTCATTGGCGATGTGTATAATGTGTATTGAGGTTCAGATTAACAACATTCCGAGTCATGAGAGGTCCAGGTTGACTGAAACTAGTGACAATCGATCGTTCCAGAAGCACAACTTCCAACAACCACTGGCGCTCGTCAGCGCGCATGTTGTTATTGACACCAGTTCTGCCGTTATTAGTGGACCTTCTTCCCTAGTTTCCCGCTGCAAGCCATCCTTCATGGTACAGCTGCACTGAATATCGGGAATGGTGTCTATGCCTGTAAGTCCTATGCTGGATCAAAACGCCTAGAAGCAGAGAAGCTTGGATTGTGGGAGATCCCATGGTTGATAACGGAGCCCACCTGACCAGTTTCGCAACACTTCCTCGATGATGGTCGCGGAGGCAAGAAACGGCGAAAGACTCCCGTCGCGCGCGAGGGACCCGAAAATAAAAAAGTAAAAATGACGGTAATTGAAGCCGGATGGCAGCCATGCACCATAGACTTGTCCGCATGCAGAAGGAATTGGCACGTGAGGACCATGTGGTGGAAAAGCATACACAAGTATCAAGTTCTCCGCGTTCCTTTTCGTCCTAAAAAATCCACCCTCTCGATGAATCACTCCAAAGGAAACGTGATAGTGCCAAGTTTCGACCAGTGGACGACGCGAGCGTGCTGTCACACCCAAAAGCACGCTACCACCCGTTTTCCCCGTCGGTATTTGTGTACGAAGATAGCGTGCGAACGGAACTGCGCATGAGGTTGACACCCCTCACTGGCAGTGGTTCCCGCCACTTGAACCAGTGACGTCGTAGAGTGCGACGTAACTTGAGCCACGTCTTCCGCTTCAAGTATCCCGGGTGTGTCTGTGGCAATTGGATGGTTGGCTTTGCAGTAGCTCTAGTGCTTGTGAGAGATGGGCTATAACTTGGGAGGTGAGAGACGGGAGGTGATGCGCCTTGGAAGAAAGATCATGAGCCCTGTACCACGAGATGGGTTGAAATAGACGGGAAGTTGAAAGAGAACCGGTTATCGTGACGTGCATGCCACCTTCAAACACCATGATGATGGAGCGGGCTCGTGCGAGGTCCTTACGTACTTCGTGCGATAGTCTTGCGGGGCGAAAAAGAATCTCCATGGCTGCCCATAGTACACCTCCAAGGCTTTATTTGATGAGCCTGCAAGCGCAGACTTCTTCTCCATGTGGTTTGATCGGATCTTCTGCCACGTGTCCTGAGGCTTCGGCTCCACTGCGCCCACCCAGTTGCAGCATACGGTACGCACAGGATTATACTTTTACAGCCTCCGGTGAGCCTCGAGGCCGTGGCAGACACTTGTTCGACCTCCTCATCGTACAATGTTGGGAGAACGTATATTGGATCATTGCCAACAGACGTTCCTTGACATTGCAAACATCTCTGCTCAAATTCGCTATTCTGCAACTTTGGCATGCGGGACGAGTAACCGAACAAGCGATCAACATTTTACCCTCCAAGTTCAAGAGTTCTTCGACCAGCTAGATACAATCCACACGTTTTCGCATACAATCCTTGACGCTATCACCCTTAATCGGTTTACTATTGATGACCGAGTAGTCGACTGGCTATGGAGTGGAGGGCCACGATTGTGCTTGGAAAAACTGAGAGAGACCCACAGCGTACTAAAGGAAGATAGCAACGCTCGGCCTGACCGGGCACATCTCCGACCATATCGACCGAGCAAGGACATGCTCAATGCGTGCATGACCTTCTTCAACAAACACAAAGATCACTTTCATTTTTTACTCGCACGCGATGCATGGTAAGTCCTCCATTCATCGCATCTTTCAAACGTTGACCTGACCTGCTATTGAAACACTCAGGAACCAAGAAGGGAATCTAAATCCCACATCAGGAACCCATCACGACCTTCAGGAGGCTGGCGCAAACCGGAGAAGCACGTATGTTTCATACGTGGCAAACTGAGTATTGGTCGCTAAACCCAGTCTCAATAGTGTAACAACAGACACGGAAGAGGAATATTATACAGCGAGAGAAGACAGCCCAGAAGACGAGCCTGAGGGTGGTCATTTATTGGACCTAAAGCAAGCACGCAACCAAAATGCCAACCGTATGAGTGTTGAAACTTCATTGCACCAGTTCGCTAACAGTGTTTATTACTAGAAAAAATATTGGAAGAGGTCATTCGATGGCTTGATGCCTTGGATTGCACACAGAAACATCACGATACCCTCCAGATACGTCAAGAAGGGACATACACGTGGTTCCCCAACACAACTGCATATGAAAAGTGGAGGCCTGGCGGATATCAATCTTTGTGGCTGAATGGTAAAGGTGTGTTCTCCCACTCGCCATGATTCATCATAGCTAATACAGGACATGCTGTGGATCTTCAGCCGGCTGTGGAAAGTCTGTTTTTGCGTGAGTTTATCAATCATTCACTCGTCCTGGTATCGACATTTTGCAGCGCATCCACGATCGAGTACCTCAAGGGTACCCTACACAACGGAGAAGTTCTCATATTCTTCTATTGCGATTTTCGCGACCAGCGGTCAATGCATCCTACGGAGCTGATGCGTTCCCTACTCTCTCAGCTGTTTCACCACATGCTGGATCTTGTCATCGACCCTGGTGACATCCCAAGCAGAATACTGCAACGGAAAGGCGAGGGTACACTATCACTCAGTGATCTCGATAAACTCTGTGAACTGGTATGGCTAGCTGCCAGATGTTTTGATCGTCTACCAATCGTGGTCATCGATGCGGTAGATGAATGTGCGGACATTGATGCACTCTCGCGCTCTCTCGTCGAACTCCACGATGACGTTCGGCTATTGGTGACAAGCCGACCCGACCCAATCATTCGAGGTCGTTTCTCGCCATTTCCATCGGTTTCCGTAGAGAACCTGGGAAAAGAGTTGGCTGGGGACATAGCGCTGCATATCAAGCGGGAGCTAGACTTACGCAAGCGGTTGAGATTGGCTGATCGAAAGATGAAGATAGAAATTAGCGAGACATTAGGTCGAAAAGCGGACGGAAGGTAAGAACATGCATCCTTCGGCCTGCAACTAACCTGATCCATCCCCAGGTTCCGTTGGGTGCAGTGCCAACTTGATGCTCTCGACCTGTGTGCAACCGAATCGGAATTGAAGACTACTCTCAGCAATCTCCCAGAGGGACTTGAAGAGACATACGAGAGGATCCTGGAGGGAATTGATGAACGGAAGGTGGAAGGGGAAGTTGTGCGGCGCACGCTCGGTTGGCTTGTGGTCGCATTGGCGCCCCTGAAGCTGGCTCAGATTGTCGACGGGCTCTCCGTCGATTTGGTTGAAGCACGGAGCCTCAGCGAAATTCAGTCGCTGATGGACAGGCTCTCGAGTCTCATATCATACTCTGAGGGTACGGATGTCCTCACCTTGTCCCATGTTAGCGTGAAGGTGCGTTTCGAAAACTTGTTGCGTTTACATCGTTTCATGCTTTCTTCTGCAGGAGTATCTTACCTGCCGAACAACCCTGCCTACATATCAAATTGTTTCCCAAGCAGCTCACGCCGAGGTAGCGATTATGTGCATGCGCCACCTCTCCTTCCTCCTGAAACAATCCCCCTCCCGTCTGAAAATCTCTCCAATGAAAACTTTTCCGATCCTCTCCTATGTGCTTTCTTTCTGCTTCAACCATCTCGTTCATGTCGATGCGCGATCCATAACTATCCTCAATGCACTGAAATTCCTCGGATCGGACGTTCGTCGTTTGCCATCGCACTGGGAATGTCTCTGTGAACTACGCGAAGACGGACCCGGATGTGCATATCCTTCATGGCCATCGTTCAGACACGATTTTGAACTCTACATTCTCATCGCATACTCACCCGCTGCACTCCTCAAATCATATCTTTCAGGTTGCCCCCTCAATCCGAGATTCGGAACGAACGCTCTCGTGTATGCAGCGGACTTGCGTAGGACAGAGCATGCTCTCGTTCTTCTCCAGTGTGGCGCGGACGTGAACATGCGCAGCTTGACCATCGACGACTCTCACCGAGCTTCACCCCTTGAGGTCGCCATGGATCGAGGGGACGACGTGGTCGTCGGGGAACTCCTGCAGAGAGGATGTCTGGTATCCGACGAGATTCTCGCCACTGCGGTTTGTCTACCATGGCATAACACTCGTGTTCTTGTCAAGTTGACACAGACCGACGCATTTGCAAAATGGGTGGTCGAGATTGGAGATGAGAGACTGTTCCGGGGTATATTTTGTAGTGCGAGACCCGATTCAGGGGACAGCAAGAGGACGGACGAGGACCACGTAGCGCTGGCTCGCAGATTGCATGAACTTGGCCAAAACCTTTCTACTGACAGCCCGTTCGGAGCGGAGTTGATAGAGCGCGCATTTTATGCAGCACACACCTTGATGCTCGACTTTTTACTTCCGCCGAATCGCCCAGTCCCTTCACAGTTCCTCTTTATGGCAGCGACCGGGCACACGTCAGAAGCAGTTCCATTAGTCTCTTTCTTGCTGCGCAGGGGGGCCGATGTCCATGCTGTTACTCCTGAAACCGAAGACAGTGTGCTTCACTTGGCAGTCAGGTGCCCTTGGGAACCGAGGCGGTCAGAACTAGTACAAATGCTGATCGCTGCCGGATGTGACCCTCACCTACGTAATTCACGGGATGAGACAGCATTTGTGGAGGCGGTGAAGCTTGGCTATATCTCCGTGATAGAGGCGCTTTTCCCACTCATCGAATCCCTCCCTCCTGACATTTTACATGCCGCCTTGCAATGTCGACTATCGAAGGTCGAGATGATCCAATGGTTACTACGCAAAGGTGCAGATGTGCATAGCACGACGTCCGACGGGAATACCTTTCTTCATCTTGCCATTATGGGAAATAGGAGCTTTTACGCGGGCGGGTCACCTAATCGGATGGAACTTGAGCGCCTGGACCTGGTGAAAATTTTCACAGAGGCTGGTTGCGATCCCGCCGCCTGCAATGCCAAGGGGAAGACGGCTCTGGAAGCTGCTATTGAAGAACAAAATAGTTCAGTTGTTGAATACCTACTATCATTCGGCACCCCAATTCCTCCGGACATCTTATTCAGGGCTATGTCATATCCACTCCGGGATACACAGGTGGTGCAATCTCTTCTCCGCCATGGCGCTAATGCGCATGTCACTATGGACAATGGTGATACCCTACTCCATCTCGCCATTGCCCACCGGGACCAACCACGCTGCTTGGAGTTTGCGAAGACATTCATTGAGGCTGGCTGTGATCCTGCCGCCCGCAATTCTAAGGGCAAGACAGCTCTGGAAGCCGCTATCGAAGAACAAAATGCTCCAGTTGTTGAATACTTATTATCATTCGGCATCCCAATTCCTCCGGACATTTTATTCAGAGCTATGTCATACCCACTCCGGGATACACAGGTGGTGCGGTCTCTTCTCCGCCATGGTGCTAATGTGTATGTCACTATGGACAATGGTGATACTCTACTCCATCTTGCCATTGCCCACCAGGACCAACCACACTGTTTGGAGTTTGCAAAGACATTCATTGAGGCTGGCTGTGATCCTGCCACTTGCAATTCTAAGGGCAAGACAGCCCTGGAGGTTGCCATCAAACAACAATATATTTCTGTTGTTAAACTCCTACTGTTGTCCAATGCTCCAATTCCTCCAGACATCTTACTCAGGGCTATGACCTACCAGCTCTGGGATACACAGGTGGTGGAATATCTTCTCTGCAGTGGTGCTAATGTCCATGTCACTATGGATAATGGTGATACTGTACTCCATGTTGCCATCGCCCACCAGGACCAGGGATGCTGTTTGAAGTTTGTGGAGATGTTCATTAAGGCTGGCTGCAATCCCACTGCCTGCAATTCTGAGGGCAAGACAGCTCTGGAAGTTGCCATTGAACGACAATGTGTTTCTGTTTATGAGTTCCTGCTGTCATGCAATGTCCCAATTCCTCCAGACATATTACTCAGGACTATAGCATACCAGCTCCAGGATACACAGGTGGTGCAATCTCTTCTCCACAAGGGTGCTAATGTGCATCTCACCACGGACAATGGTGACACCCTACTTCATCTTGCCATTGCCCACTGGAACCAACCATACTGTTTGAAGTTTGTGAAGAGGTTCATTAAGGCTGGCTGCAATCCCGCCACCCGCAATTACAAGGGTGTAACGGCTCTGGAAGCCGCCCATGAACGAGAATATGTTTCCGTTGTCGAATACCTACAGTCATGCAGTGTCCCGATTCCTCCAAGTACCCCACCCAGGGCTATGCCATACCGACACCGGAAACCACGGGCGGTCCGGTCTTTTCGTGTGGGTGCCAATGCGCATGTCACTGCAGACAATGGTGATACCCTACTCCTTGCCATTGTCCGTCACGCTGAAGAGCGGTGTTTAGCGTTTTCCGAGATGCCTAACTGAGCTGCAAAGAAGCCCCGACTTGAACGAGCGAATTAGTAGGTCAAGTGCAACATGTATCACATCTCGTTCTCACATCTACCTGTACGAATTACTATGCATACGGTTGCCAATAGGATGCTGCCAAGGCCTGTCGTGTCTTTTTTTTATCAACTATCGTTCTTACCCACCCGAAACACCTCCCAAGTGCCGAAATCCAGCAAATTCATGATGCTGACACTTTCCTGACCCCGCAACAACGCACGTGATGCACGGCCTAAGTTTTGCGGTAGTCACTTTGCTATCTGCACGAAGATCACCGTTAACAACTCCCATGCATCAGCGATCGTGGTCGTCGTCGGGAACATGTGTTTCGTCCTGATAGTTCTGCTAGCCGGTGGCAAACATCAAGGCGCTTAGTGCGGCAAGTAGTCTACGTCTTGCTACAAGCGATGCCATTCATTGTGCATCGTCATCAACAAACCGTCTCAAATCTAGCAAGTCCTCGCAAAACCCGGCAACTTGTGCGAGGTCTAGCAAAATCTTGTGAGACCTAGCAAAACCTCGCGTGAGTTGGTCTCTGTCCACCCGCTATCATCCCAGAAATAGCAGGGGCTAGCAAAAAATATCATGTCTGTAGTAGTTCTAGCTAGATCCAGCATAGTCTAGCAGAATCCAATAGTCAGTCTTCCCAGTTCATCTGCTGTCATACTAGATCTACCTAGGGCTAGCAAGATATATGATGTCTGTAGCAGATCTAGCTAGATCTCACAGAAGATAACCTTTAATTTGCATGGTCTATTCACTATCATACAAGGTCTAGCATGATCACTACAAAGTATTCAACATTCAAATTTCAGCATTGTATTCAACAGCTTGTACATCCATTGTGTCTTCTTCACTGGACACTTCAGCATCCTCATCTGAGTCTAAGACCTGATCAAGCCCAGTATACCCATATTTGTCCATTTCATCACCAAGTTCATCATCAATAACTTGCCTGCTAGACATGGTTTTATTTGCAGTAGGGGCTTCATTGTGATCAGGATCTTCTTGTGAGTTGCTGTCCTGAGTCTCATCCACCTCAGGCGTGAGGCACTACATCTCAGGACTTTTAGACCCCTTTAAGGTCACGGCACAACACGAACATGACACCCCCAAGACGTGGAAGAATCAAAGCCCACTTTGTTCTTGCGGCCCTATGGGCATCGACACCAAGAGCTTGCCGCAGCAATTCAACCTGGCTGCACCGTACTCGAAGGAATTGGACATGCAGGGGACAGCGACGAGTGACGCGCCTGGAAAGAACGCTGCGAAATGTCAGTAAGTCATCAATCGTGTGGCAAGGAGCGGGGCTTGACGTGTAGTCGGTGCAAACGCCGTGTGAGGTATTACTCCGAAGCGTGTCAGTGGGCGGACTGGAAGGATCACAAAAAGGATTGTAAGAGCTCGGTTGCCACGTCGCTTCAAGGAAGTTCCTGGGTCAGGTTTGGCGCAACCGGAGTGTTGTTTCTTCCTCACATGTTGTAGTCACAAGACATACGCTTTGAACGACATCATCAATGTAATTGGTATTAGCACTGTGTGTTCGACTTAGTTGCCTCTCGCCCCAAGTCCGTCCGAATGATTGTCATTGGCGGCGTACTATGAGTTCTGATTGACAGCGTTCCGCATGAGGTTTCGGGTTGACTGAAACTACTATGACCCAGCGCGCTTCAGTGACGGCCTATATAGCTACAATCCGACTCGGACTCGCCTGTTGCTACCAGCCAGCACAGTGTCGGCCTGGTATAGCACCCCGTGTCAAGTTGACAATCAATTGCTCCAGAAGCACAACTTCCAACAATCACTGGCGCTCCTCAGTGCGCCAGTTCTTAGCGCGCATGTTATCATCGACACCAGTTCTGCCGTTATCAGTGGACCTTCTTCCCTAGCTTCCCGCTGCAAACTACCCTCCATGGTACGGCTGCACCGAATATCGGGAATGGTGTCTATGCCTGTAAGCCCTATACTGGATTTAGTCGCGCCTGGCATGCGATCGACTGACTCCCTGCCATAGCTCCGTGCATTTACTCGTCAACCATTACACTTACATTTGGGAGTACGCGGTTCCCGATACCTCCCGCTTCCCTCAGCCTCAGGCCGCTTCGGTCACTTCTATCAGCCTGTGTCGGTGCTATCGTTGGCCAGGACACAAATCAATTGGATGGAGGAATTCCTTACTTTTCTGACCTCGACTGACATACGGATCAAAACGATTGGAACCGGAGGCTTGGATTATGGGGGACCCCTTCCTGTCCAACGCGTATTTCACGTTTGATAACGGAGCCCGTCTGACTGGCTTCGCAGCAATTCCTTGATGATAATCGCGGAGGTAAGGACGGGAATCATATGCCCGAGGGACCCGAGAGTAGAAAAAAGGTAAGGGTGAGGGTAACTGAAGCCGGGTGGAATCCATGCACCGGGACTTGTTTGCATGCAGAAGGAATTGGTACACGAGGACCACGCAGTGGAAAAGCATACACAAGTATCAAGTTCTCCGCGTTTCTTTTCATCCTAAAAAATCCACCCTCCCGACGATTTACTCCAAAGGAAGCGTGATAGAGCCTAGTTTCGACCAGCGGACGACGCGAGCATGCTGTCGCACCCAAAAGCATGCCACCACCCGTTTTCCCCGTAGGTATTTGTGTACGAATACAGCGCTTCCTCGAACGGAACTGCGCATGAGGTTGACGCCCCTCACTGGCAGCGGTTCCCGCCACTTGAACCAGTGGCGTCGTAGAGTGTGACGTAACTTGAGCCACGTCTTCCGCTTCGAGCATCCCGGGTGTGTCTGTGGCAGCCGGACGGTTGGCTTCGCAATAGCTTTAGCTTTTGTAACGGATGGGCTATGACTTCGCCTGCTGGAAAAAAGATCATGAGCTCTGTACCACGAGACAGAAATAGACGGGAAATTGAAAGAGGACCCGTTATCGTGACGTGCATGCCTTCAACCCCGGTTCAGAGGACGAAACTGAAACGACAGGGTGGACTGTAAAATCAAACGTACACCTACCACATCGGCGGTTGCATACCGGCATTGCTAGACTGGTGTTGCCAATCGTGAAACACATTCAATATCGGAAGCTGACCCGTTCAGCCGGGAAAAAAAAAAAGTATGAGCGCATCCCGCATCCGAATCGGATCAAACAAGATCTCGGCGCCCGAGGGATCGTGATGTGGTACCCACCGCTCTGCGCTCGAGTTGGAATATCGCAAGTTGGAGCCGGAGTCGCCAGAGTGCTTCAAGGAATTCGGGGGTAAGGATTTCCTCGGCTCCGGCACATGGCACTGAGAGAGAAGTGGTGTTCAGTACTTGTGGACGGCTCTGGGGACAACCATGCTGTTGAGCAAAAAAAATAAGACATCCGTTGACTAAACGTTCCAAAGTACGATAATAGCAAGCATACACACCAAAGGCTCGTGCACACCGGCTCCAGTAGGTCTGCTTGACTGCATTTAAGTGACAGCTTATTGAAAGAGAGAAAGGGGAGACAGGGATCACAGGCCACATCGCTCTCCATTGGTCTATTTAAACCCGGGGAATATGATTGATGAGGTTACAAAGGCCAGGCATCCCTTGCCGAAGAACCTTAAGCTTGCCTTGCTCCATGCCGAGGCGCAGGAAGCAAGCCGTATCATGCCGCGTTACTCGGAAAATGCGCGTCAAGGTGGGACCGTAAACCGCCGAGATATATTTATTCCGCGGTTGCCGGATGACCATTGAAAGCAGTCTATCGATCATTATTTCCGGCACGTAGCCTAGAGTCCAAAAGGATGATCGTGATATCAGTCGACAGACCAATGGCTACGCATTGATGATCAAAGTACACAACTAACAGCAACAAGATTGACCAGCAGAATCTGACAAAATTCGTGTACCCATCAATGATACCGCCAGCCACCCTACAAAATCAGATCAGTAACAGAATCATCATCCAGACGAATGCCAAGAAGGTCAGAAATGTCATATGTGGAGCACGCCCATAAAGAGGTATCCTCCCTGAAGAAATTCAATCCATAGTTTCCAAGCATCACGGTTCCGAACGTACGAACATACTCACCTCAATCTTGGACGTGTATCCACACGTCGAATATTGAACGACGAGCGTTCAGAGGAAAAAATAAGATAAAGAATGCCACGTCGAACGAGAGTAAGCCCCATTAAGTTGAAGGCACCCGAAACGGGACACCAACTACCGCATAACTATATCTATGGGCAACGAAGAGCAAACCGACCATCAAACAACCTAGACGACAAACATGCTCATATCTTTGCATGAATACGTGATAACAAGGTTGGATGACTTCGGAATTGCGACAGAGTGGCCAAGCGGAACTGGTCGTCCGAGAACAAGATCCAGTAAAGCAGTCTTCGCCGGACCTATCCACCTCCCTCAGTAAATTTGAAGCTGGGTGCTTTCCGTTCCAGGTGAGAAGGCAACTCTGTGTCCCCGGGGACTTTCCCCACAGCAGAAGGAAAGAAAGCAGAAGCTTCCTGTGCGTGTGCTGTGACAACGGTACTTCGTACGACGTGGGCGGTGAAGAAAAGCGAAAAAATACACAGCTTATAAGTAATTACCCAATACCAGCTCCGATTTAATTAGATGGGTGCAGTCGTCCTGACGTATACCTATACGGCTGTCTGCTTCTCGGACTCTTCCTCCAGCCTCCTCGTATCCGACGATGAATCATCCCAGCGGGAATGAAAAGGCCACTGCGAAAATTAGCTTTGTGCATTCTCCGTTGATATCGCTAAGTCGACCACCGCCCGGTGCGTTGTCTTCAATGTTTCGTACTAACACCTCAGTCTCTTACATTAACCAGGGAAGGTGCCCGACAAGATAGATGAAATGTGTTTTACATACTCCTTTCAGACCGCGCGCGGAAGATCCCAAAATCACGAACCCAAGACACACAGCATATGTCTCCGCAAAGTCTACCCACACGAAATCACAGACTACCTTCTCGGAAGAGGTTGGCGAACGCAACAAACCAGCAGGATTCCACTTCCTCCAGAGGGTCAACCTATACAAGAACACTTTGATGATGAATCCGATGCGTCTTTGAAGCCCGACGAAGACGAGACACGATATTGGGAGCAAGGGTGGTATCTCTGGACGACAACTTCTAACAAGAGCGTGGTGGAAAAGCTGTTGTTGATGTCGCAAAGTCTCAAATCTCAAGATCGTTATCTTCAAGATAAGCTTCGCAGAGAAACCGAAGAACAAAATGACAAGATGTGGTCGGAGCTTCGTGGGCGAATTAGAGTCGAATTGGACGGTACGCTAAGCTCTGTGCCTCCCCCGGACTACCTGCAGTATCGTTGGTACGTGGAAGTGTTTTGCATTCTGACACCAGTTCTTAACGGGAATACACATACAGGGAGCATTCATTTCTCACACAAATCCCGACGTCGCTCCGTCCCCTCTTCGACCCTATGCGTAGGCTTCTCGCCCCCACCGCGAAAGTCTTGGACATATTTCGGCGAAGTTTTGAATCTGGATCACAGCGAGAGTTCGCCCACCGGGTACTAGAGAAAGCGCGGTCACCGGATCCGTTTGTTCTGGGACGCCGACTATGTAAGAAGGCATGGGAGATGATATCCGGTCCACCTGATGCCAAGTCAGACATATGAGTAGCCGCATACCCTAATGCACTGTTTATCTATTACGCAATTCGATGTATCAAAAAGTTTTGACATGAGGGAGATTCGCATTTCTTGCGAGAAGACGGCAGACGGTGCGATCGTTCAATCGATACAACTTGCTTTTACAGAAATGACGACGTGGTCGCCATCCTTGAGGGAATACTGCGCGTTGTGAATGATTGATCTGGCTGGGCAACGTCTGCAACGATGACCTCGACCGTCGAGATAAGTATCCGGTACTTGTTCGGTAGACGCGCATCCTCGACCATGGCTGCTCAATGTCTCAGTACAATGACTTCAACCGCGGCGAGTTCATTTGCAGATGATGTTTGTCCGGATCGCGGCGAAAATTCGATCCATACACAACACCTTCCTACCAGGATCGTTCAGCACAGCAACCACACAAAAAACGATACGCACCGGGCCCACGATATCCGCGACATGACTCACGCCCGTCCCGCTCGCCGCACCCAAATACAACGCTTTCTTCCCTGGCGCAATGAAAATCCATTCCCCCCAACATCCCCGCCAACAACTTGCTCGGAAAGGATTCCATGCCCGATGCTCCACCTTGGTGTCCTCCCCACCCTCGATCGACACCCACTTCTCCCCGTACACGCTCTCCCCGGGCATGAGGTTCTTCGTCGCCAACGGGTGGTCGTTGCCTTTGGCGATGAAGATCCCAGGATGTCGGTGCGGCTCGAGAATCACTTTGGCACCCCCCCCCGGCGCCGCTGAAGTGTGCCCCTCTCCCTCTACCTCCATCGCGTGCACTGCGAGCGCCACCCCGGCCGCGCACGTCACCACCTATTGTACGTGAGATCCGAACACGTGGACAAAGGGGCATCATACATACGCACCATGACCACCGCCTCGGCCGCCACCTCTCTGACCACCCGGTCCAGGGCCTCCACCGCGCCCGCCTCCTCGTCCCCTAAACCCGACGTGGTAGAGTCTGGCTTCCCAAATTGGGATCTGGGCCTTGGCGGTCGACAGCGACATAGGTACAGGCAAGTCGGTCGTCTCCCCTCCTGTGACTATGTCGTAGTCGAGCTTAACTTGTCGCTCGCTTGCCGATCTCTCAGACGGTCGACCTCCGACGTACGAAGAATGGAAGAACCGAGCCGTAGTGGTGGATCATGTCAGGAGTTTCACCCTTCGTTTTCTTCCGGCTTCGTGCGATGACCAGTTACTCGACACGAACACTAGGAAACCATCACGATGAAAAAACATGCGTCACACAAGGTGATCCAACTCGAACAGACACATGCGGGTGACGGTCTTTCCTGACCCTTAGCTTACAGCGACAACATTGCAAGCAGAACACCAGGGACCAACGTTTCCCTTTGCAAAGCCACAAACCCCCAATGGCACATTACAATGAGCCGATTGGATTCTGGGATTAGATGTATCAAAGGTGACGCAAATCTGGGACATTCAAGAATGAAATTTCTTTTGTACGACCACGCGGGCGAGATATTGAACACACGCACCCTTTGATTTCGTTATTTGCTCCGTGAAACATCGGTTTGTGGGCGTGAATTTTTTTTTATCAGTGCCCAACTCTTCTGTAACTCGTTCCCATCTACGTGCCATGGAGGCAAGTTTGAGTACCTCCGGTACTGAATACTGACTCGTGGCCGAGTTGGACTTACGGTCTACCTCCTGAATTGGTGATGCATCTGTGCTTGACACCAACCGGTGTTTTTGTCACCTGGCTGCATGGCAAGTGTCTCCTGTGGTAAACCTACCCCTTCGTTCCTGATCGTAGTATTTCATAGGTCAGTGGGTACATATTCCTGCCACTGATGCTGACTGGCCCAACAGAATCTCACGACTACAAAGTTGGGAATTACAAAATCTATGTACCTTCACATTGACGCCCTGTGAGGCTGAGACATCCGAGAATTGGAGACGAAAACCGCCTGAGTGGCGATCTTCAGGATTGCGTGGCTAGTCCTCTTATGGTTATGCTTGGAGAGTAGTTAACACCCTTTCTCAAAGAATGCACTAGCGTGAGGCCGGTGCGCCACTGCACTTTGTCTTCTGCTTTGGGCTAGTCAATCCACACCATGTCTCTACGGACTACTACAAAGATTACATGTATGTGGTGCACATTCGTGTTCTTTTTCTGGCTTCCTAGTGTCGTCTTTACCTTTCCTCCGAGAAACTTGTTATCGATACCATGGTCTCTATTTTCTATCTTGTCCCGCTTATTCTCAGATACTTTATTGCAGTGGTGCTAGCTGTCATCCCGAAGACATACCTTCTGGGTTGCATTGTGGCCTATTATCGCCCTGTTAGCCGTACGCTCGGTGGTATCCCTGGAAACCATGACCAGAGATTCATGAATGCAGTCTATATCGTAAGCATCGTTTTTTCGTCATTTATTTTGTGGACGGCAGATCCATTTCCTCCCTAGTTCGTGATGGTTTCCGTCGCCCGTACTTTGGGTTGGACGCTGGCGAAAGAGCCGCTTGTGCGGCACGCAAACCGAGAAAAAGCATCCTTCCAACCAACAATTACGGATGGCATTGGGCTTGCGGTTACTCTGCGCGGCATCGGCTGGGATTGGGTGCACGGAATTCCCACCCCTCACGAAACCCGACCAACAGATTGCTGCGCATTTAGATTCTGCGCCTTCCGTTTTGTAATCATCCATGTGCTCCTCTCCGGCGTCATCCGTGTCGTCATTGGATCGTTTTTGCCCATGGACATCGCAGAAAACGGGAGCTTCATCGTTGGCGCTACCCTCCCCCTTCTCAAGCGCTACCTGCGTGCCGGCACCCTCTCGTATGTTTTCGGGCGAACGGGGTACGCCTGTGGCACGTTTCTCTCCGCGCCGTTGCAAAGCGGTGTGATGGTGGTGCTCAACGCGGACCTGGAACTGTGGCAGTCCGTGACGGGGTTCGGGATGATGGTGCTGGTCGTGCTGGCCGAGATAACGCTCGAGCGGCGGACAGGGCAGAAAGTGGAAAGTGTGGCGGGTTGGGCGTGGACGCTGTTTTGGATGACCGTGTGGGGGAACGTGATCATGGATGGGTTTGCATGGGCGGGGATGTTTGGATGTCTGACGTTTACGGAGAGGGCGGTGCCTGGAAAGGACGTCCTGGTGGGTTTTGTGACGGGGTTCGACACTTGTTTGCATGCAGTCTGAAGGAACTTGCTGGTAATATATCGCTTCTCGTCTGGTTGAACACACGTCGATATCCTGAAACAAAGATTTCGCCTGACGCGTTGGACACAGAAGGTTGGTGATGAGTAAGTTGGAGGCGTGCTTTGTTTCTGTGCATAACACGATGGGATTATTGTCTACGCCGGAACTTCTTGAGTCGTGTGCATGTTCGGAAACTATGAAATCTGATCTCATGAAACATTGCAATTCTGTTCTGAATCCATGACTTGGGTTACTGTTTGGTCATCTGCTACAAGACTGCTTACAAGGACAGGTAATAGAGGAATTATCAAGTCCAATTACTGCTGCTCTGCCCATCAGACAGTTTCCAATGCTACACCCATGACACCCTCTTGCCAACCAAGAACTTTGTCTCCCAAGCAACTGCATTCATCAGCAAATTCCACAGCCACTTTCCCACACTTTAGACTAACTTTAGGGCCACTTGCGTAGTCCGGTACATCAAGTAGATTACAACTTGTAAAGTAGATTCGCCATCTTTAAAGTGGCTTTGGAACCGCTTTCACACTTTGCAATCCACGATCTTTGGCACTTTTGCACTTTTTTATGCTGTCATGCTTTTGGCTTTTCGGCTTTCCAACTTTAGCACTTTCACACCAGGAGAGGGGAAGTAATACCACTGTATATATTTCAAAAAAAAAGTAGAACATCGACCAAATTAAATAGTGAATCTGTCATGGTAGGAGAGGGAAAGAGTGTGACTGGTCCATCTGTTGCAAAAAAAAAAAGGGAGGGAGTGAAGTTTGATTTGACGGCAAGGAAAAGTCTGTCTTGGGTATACGAAGATCGAGGAAGGGGCAGAGAGCAGAGAGGGGAGTGAGTGACGGGCGATTAGCAAAACAGGGAGGCTCATCGCAAGATGATCCTATGTAATGTGTGTTAGTATAGCCTGAAAATTCAAAAAATCACTCACAAATCTGAGCATATTCATCTTCAGAGACGTCTTCCACGTCCTCGATACCTGCTTCACAATCCATCTCACGAGCAGCCTGTTGAGCCTCCTTGACAATCTCATTGAGCTGGAACTTGGAACGACGCTCTGCTGCACGAGTTATTCCTCGGGTAGCATCACCCCACTTCTGGTCTGAAAACGAATTCTCGCTGCTTGTGGGTTTACCGGCTTGCTTGCTAAATGTCATAGGTGTTACAGTTGTTCTCTCGCCGTTCACGTCCTATCCTTTTGTTCACTCTTCCTCTTCGTTAGAGTGCTTCTCGCACACCTTTGTGATGGTTCTTATTTCGATGCTGCGCATCCTTTTTTACTCATTCTTGCTTACTCGACGCTGACGCGTCCTTTTTACTCATTCTTGCTTACTCGACGCTGACGCGTCCTTTATTCCTTCACCTTCCAAGACATTCTACGCTTACGCGTCGTCTAGTATATAGTCCATTCGTCTACAACGATGTACTCTATTCTCGATCTGCGCAATCTAGCGTACTCTTGAGTCACCCTCAGTCCCTCAGTTCCTCAGTCCCTTAGCCCTTAGTCCGCCTTCTTGGCGTAGTCCTTCGTCACTTCGTCCCTTCGAGCTGAGTTGTACCTCTTCGTGAGTGTCCTGCTCGTTGGTAAGTCTTTCGACCTAGTCTCGACCCACTTGAGGTACACCCTGCGTAACAACGATGAGGGGACGAAGGAGGAACGAGGTAAGATTGAGCAGAACTAAGCTAGGGTACAAGGGACAAAGTACTAGAGCTTATATACTGCGCAATGGAAAGCCATAGAAGGTCATGGAATAACTATGACTAAGCGAAGAATATTCGAAAGGAAGAAAGAAGTAAAGATAACAAGATAAGGGTGTGCAACGAACACGTTGTATGTTCTAGAGCACTCTATTGAAGTGAAAGCATCGGGTAAGGCCGACGATAGTAAGCTGTAATGAGTAAAGAAAAGAAGAATAGGGGCGAGTCGTAACATTACCCCCGGAGTACATTCGAAATCATGATGAGAAGCAAAAGGCAAAGAGAGACGAACTAAAGGTCCATGCAACGATCACCGCCTGGGGAACCTGTCATGTTGGCGATAGCGGAGGCGTCATAATCAGGGTATCCCCATTCTTCATCAACGTCAAGGGATCCGTCAGCGGGCATGCCAGAAAGGCGACAAAGTTCGGCGTTGGAACGAGGGGGACGTTGGCGATGACGACGACCAGAGGGAGGGGGAATGGGGAGTGGGGTATGGGGAACTGGAGGAGAAGAGAGACGTTGTGCGAGGGGATGGGTGGAGGTAGAGGATGAGGATCCACGAGATCTGTGGGAGCGACGGGAGGACCAAGAGGACGAGGAAGAGGACAAGGGGACAAGGGGAGCAGGAGATTGGCGATGGAGAAGGGGACATTGATATGCTGAATGGCCTGGGGCGTGTCGGTTGCAATGGCGACATCAATAGTAGACACAGTTAGCCCGGATGTGGGAGAGGCAATGGCAATGGAAACATGCGCGGTTGTAAAGGGGGTGGGTCTCCGGTAGAGGGCGATTCCTTTCACCTTCCCAAGCCACTTCTGTCCGCTCGATGGAGGCCAACTCCTCAAGGGTCAAAGGGGCGCTAGAGGCCTCAGGGGATTGCTCGTCAGTGTTAGATCTCGTATTTAAATGTTCCACGTAGCGCTGAATATCCGAGGTCAAGTCATCCATCTCCAGTTGATGCATGGCAGACACAACGAGTTCATGAAGGGTATGGTGGGTCTCGGTGATGCGGAAGGCGTGGTGCATGCAGGCGGTGTCATCAGCGATGAGGTCGGCATGGGAACGAAGGTGGGAAAGTTCGATGTACATACGAAAAAGAGAATAAATGGGAGAAGAGGGATCTAGGTGGTTTCGAAGGGCAATACGAAGGTTAGAATTATCAAGAAAGGCGAGCATACGTCCCTGTTGAATTGAAGAGAAAGGGTCGCAGCGAAGGCGAGAGGCAAAGCGAGGAGGGTTGACAACGGGTTCTGTAGTGATGGGAGAGGGAGGCCACGGGCCGTCCCAGGCATGGTCCAAGGTTTCAAGGCGAGGGAGTTCGGGAGGCGGGTTCCAGCCCGCATCAGCTTCGACAGAGGAGGAGCGACTAGCGGCGATGTTGGTCATTGTGGCGAGACGATGGTGGGTGAGAGGGTGAAGGGAAAACGGAGGGGTGGAGTTTCTTATAGTCCACGAGAATTTCCTTGGCATGTTTGAACTCCGATTCCGGA
>JBBPUI010000174.1:0-31493 GCA_038094615.1 Heimioporus aff. retisporus | reverse complement strand
CCCCTCTATTTCCCTTCCAAGTGCCTCATCCTGCCCCCGCCCCTTCCCCTCTTGTCCACATCTTCTCCTCTACCCAACCTCTCCCACCTTTCACACCCCCCACAATGTCTACCCTCTTGAAACCGGTCAAACTTTGTATCAGCTCCCCTGACACCTTTGATGGTGATTACACTAAGGCAATCATCTGGTTGGACTCTGTCCAGACCTATCTTCTTGTTAATGAAGAAGTATACAACACTGAAGCAAAGCAGATTGCCTTTACCCTTTCCTACATGAAGACTGGAGCTGCCCTCACTTGGGCTTCCTTTTTTTGCAAGGCTGCCCTTACCCCCAATGCCACGGGGAAACCTGTGGGTTTTGGGAAGTTCTCTGACTTCCTCTCTTTGTTTAGGACCACCTTCGAACACCATGACACCTGAGCCTTGGCCATCATGTGGCTCTCCACCCAATGAATATCAGGGAATGCTGGCATCCCTGAACTCACTTTGTTTATTTCAGAGTTTCACAACAAAGTCCAGATCAGTGAGATCATGGATGAAAATGTCCTCATCAGATATTTTTCCACAGCCCTCCCCATTCATCTCATGTGTTGCATCATGTCTGTGGACACCATCCCCACCAAGATCAGTGAATGGTACTCTAAGGCCATTCATTTCCTCACCTAATGGGGAAAAGCCAAAGATATCGTCAAAAGGAACAAATCTGGTTCCTCCACTTACCACTCGTTCACCTCCTCCTCCTCTTGCCCCTTGAAAGACCCTGATGCCATGGATGTTGATGCCATCAAGATTGGCAAACTCACCCCCAAAGAATGTTGCCAATGCATTGCAGAAGGACATTGCTTTTGATGCTGAAAAACCAGTCATCTTTCCAGTGAATGCCCCACTTTCCCCTCCAACAACCTGAGGCCAAAGAAGACTTTGGAGAAAAAGGTTAGGAAGGTTGAAGAAGTTCCCCAACTGAGAGAGGTTGAGGATGACAATGATGAAGAAATCATGGCTTGGATCTCCTTCGCCATTTCAGGCAAGGATTTTTAGATGGAGGGCATATCCCAATGCAACGACCCTCCTTTTCTTGTGTGCCTGTACTTGTATCATTGATAACCAGACAGTCTATGCAAATCCCTGTTCATATCGTCAAACCCTCACACTTGAAAGCTGTTGGTACTTGTGCTCTGATTGATTTTGGAGCACAAATCTCTTGCATCGACTGGGAGTTTGTCCAAAAGCACAAACTCCCAACAACCAAACTTGCCACCCCCATCATCATCAACAATGTTAACCAATCTGCCAACAAGAATGGTCAAATCCGTTTCACTACCTCCCTCTTTGTCTGCATTGGATCGGTGGCTCACCAAGTCATTTTCTACATCCTCAACTGTGGAAAAGAGAATGTCATCCTTGGACTCCCTTGGCTTAAGGAAGTCAATCCCACCATCAACTGGACCTCTTGTGAGCTATCCATCCCTCTAGAGTCCAACCAATCAGATCACCTCTACCAGAAACATACCCAACCCCCTCCTCCAACTCCTACCACCCCTACTCCTTGACCCCCTCAACATGTCAATGTTGACACAATTTGGGATGGACGACTCTTTGATTATATGCAGAAGGAAACTCAGCAACAACATCTCCTTTGCAACCATGATGTCCAGGTCATCCAACAGATTATCCGATGTGACTCTTGCTTTATCCCAAATGCCACCATTGCTAAACTTACCACCACCACAGAGCTTGCTATGGCAGCTGAGAAGGCGAAACCCAAGCCTGTCCTCCCACAAGAATACACTGACTTTGCTTCCATCTTCTCAAAGGAAGCAACTGACCATGTGCCCCCCAGCCGACCTTATGACCATGAGATCAACCTCAACAAATCCTTCTCCCCTAAGATCAGCAAACTCTACCCCCTCTCCCCCAACGAAAAGGCAGCCACTGAAGCCTTCCTCGATGAAAACCTTGCAGCCAGAAAAATCTGTCCATTGAATTCCCCCCAAGCTGCCCCCTTTTTCTTCATTAAGAAGAAGGACAGAGGTCTTCGCCCCTGCTAGGACTACTGATACATCAACAAGCACACTGTTTGGGATGCCTACCCCCTTCCCCTCATCTCTAACCTTGTTGATAAACTCAAGGGAGCCAAAGTCTTCACTAAATTCAATGTTTGATGGGGTTATAACAATGTTCGTATCAAAGATGGACACCAATGGAAAGCAGCCTTCATCACCCACAAAGGTCTCTTTGAACCTACTGTCATGTTCTTTGGACTTTGCAACTCCCCTGCCACTTTCCAACGTTTCATGAATGACTCCTTCAGGGACATGATCACTGAAGGATGGCTTGTCATCTACATGGACAACCTCCTTATTTTCTCCCCTAATCCCAAGACCCATGAGGAACGTACTAAACATGTCCTACAATGTATGCAAGAACTTCATCTTCATCTTAAGCTTGAGAAATGCAAGTTTGCAGCCTCAGAGGTAGAATACCTGGGTATGATTGTTTGCCCAGATGAACTTGCTATGGACCTGGTCAAACTTGATAGTATTTGAGAATGGCCAACATCTTCCAAAGTCAAGGATGTTTGCTCTTTCCTTGGCTTTGCCAACTTCTACTGACATTTCATCCCCAACTACTCCAACATTGCCCACCCCCTCCTTGACCTCACCAAGAAGAACCAACCTTGGAACTGGTCCCCCTCCTGTCAGGACTCCTTCGACGAGCTGAAAAAGCTCTTTCTCTCCCAACTGATCCTCCACCTCCCTGACCCCACCCAACCCTTTGCCATTGCAACTGACACTTCCAAATATGCTTCAGGAGGTGTCCTTCTCCAAACCAACGCCAATGGTGATTGGCATCCCTGCTCCTACCTGTCACAATTGTTCTCCCCCACAGAACGAAATTATGACATCTACAATCAAGAACTCCTTGCAGTCATTCATGGCCTCAAAGCATGGCAACATTATCTCCAGGGCTCCCCTTTCCAAGTTCAGGTCTTCACTGACCACAAAAACCTGACTTACTTCCGCCAACCCCAAAAGCTCAACTGTCAACAGGCTTGATGGTTACTTGACATCTCAGACTTTGACCTCCATCTCACCCATGTCCCTGGGACCTCCCTCACTGTCCCAGATGCCCTTTCTCGCCACCCTGATCTCCTCCTGGCCACAGATGATGACAATGACAACATTACCCTCCTTCCGGATTCCCTCTTTGTCAATGTCATCGACATCACCCTCCAAGAGAAGCTGGCATCCTCCTCTGCCTCTGACCCCCTTGTACTTGATGCACTCCATGCCACCACTGGTGACATTCCCACTCACTTTCGCTCCCAACTCTCTGACTGGCAGTATGATGCTGGTGTCCTCATTTATCAGGGCTGTGCCTATGTTCCCCCAGACCTTCGGAAATCTGTCATGGAGCAACACCATGATCATTTTGCTGCTGGCCACCCTGGTTATCTAAAAACCTGCCAACTTGTTGCCTCTGGATTCTGGTGGCCTGGCCTTGCTCAGTTTGTATGAAAATATGTTGAAGGATGTGCTTCCTGCCAGTCAGCCAAGGCCAACACCCACCCCACTGTCCCTTCTCTTTGTCCTATCCCCTCCTCCTGCTCCCACCCATTTCAACAGGTTTCTTGTGACTTGATCACCAACCTTCCCCTTTCAGATGGCTTTGACAGTCTTTTGGTTGTGGTAGACCATGGGCTTACTAAGGGGGTGACTCTCTGTCCAACAAAGAAATCTGTCTCTGCTGAAGGAATTGCCTCTTTTTTTTTCCACAAGGTTTACACTCTGTTTGGCCTATACGACAAAATCATCTCAGATCATGGTCCCCAATTCACCTCTGCCTTTGCCAAAGAACTTGGACGACTCCTCAGATATGACCTCTCTCTCTCCACAGCCTACCACCCTCAATCTGATAGAGAAACAGAATGTGTCAACCAAGAAGTCAAGACTTATCTCCATATCTTCTGCAGCAACTCCCCTTCCACATGGTCCCAGATGATCTCTCACACTGAATTTGCCCATAACCACTGCCCTCACTCTGTCACTGGCAAATCCCCTTTTTTCCTCACTTACAGCTTTGAACCCCATCCCCTCCCCACTGTCATAGCAGAATCCAACCTCCCTGCAGTCAAAGAATGACTGAAAACCCTCTCTGCCACTTGAGACGAAGCTCTGGCCACCCATGAACTTGCTAGACAAGTCATGAAAGCCTGCTCTTGTGGTAAATTTACTCCCTTTTGTAAAGGCAACAAGGTTTGGCTAGAAGCCCACAACCTGAAACGCCTTATCTCCCATCTGAAGTTCACTCCCAAGTGAGAAGGACCCTTTACCATTGTCCAGGTGCTATCTCCACTTGTTTATAAACTCCGCCTCCCTCATACCTGGAAGATTCACAACACATTCCATGCCTCCCTTTTATTGCCCTATTGCAAAAACAATGTACACGGTCCAAACTTCCCTTCTCCCCCACCTGACCTCATTAATGGAGAAGAAGAATACAAGATGGAAAAGGTGATCCAACACAAGGGAACCCTGAACAACTGACACTTCTTGGTCTGATGGAAAGGATATTCAGCTGAAGAAGACTCTTGACTTCCAGAATTGGAGTTCAAACATGTCAAGGAAATCCTCTCAGACTATAAGAACCTTCACCCCTCCATTTTCCTTTCATCCTCCTCTGCACCATCATCTTGTCACAATGTCCAATGTCTCCTCTAGCTGCTCCTCCTCTGTCGAAGCTGATATGGGCTGGAACCTGCCCCCTGAACTCCCCCATCTCAAAACCCTGGACCATACTTGGGATGGCTCATGGCCTTCCTCTCCCATCACTACAGAACCTGTTGTCAATGTTCCCCCTTCTGCTTCTTGAATTTGCTGCAATCCTTTCTCTTCCATTCAACAGGATCATATGCTGATGTTTCTTGACAATCCTAATCTTCATATTGCCCTTTGTAACCATTTAGAACCCACTTCCCCCCTTCATTCACTCTTCCACATGTACTATGAACTTCACCACCTCTGATCCCATGCAGACCTCATCACCAATGACACTACATGCATGCATCATTCCTGCCATATCCTTGAAACCCATCTTGCTTTGAAGGACCTCATCATTTCCATGATGCATCAGCTAGAGATGGATACTTTGACATCAGACATTCAGCACTACATGGAACATCTTAACTTGAGATCCAATGCTGACAAATGATCCCCTGAGGCCTCTAGTGAACCTTTAACCTCAGAAGAGCTAGCCTCTCTAGAGCATACTGAGGTAGCCTGGGAAGGTGAAAGGAATCGCCCCTTACCTGTGGACCACCCCCTCTACAACAAGGCCTGCTTTCACTGTCATCGTCTCTCTCACATCAGGCTCAATTGTATCTATTACCATTGTCTTTATTGCAACTGCCATGCCCCAGGTCATTCTGCCTATCAGTGTCCTCTTCTTTGTTGCCAATCCCCAGCACCCCTTGTCCCCTCCTCATCATCCTCCTCCTCTCATTCTTCTTGTGGGTCTCATAGGTCTTGAGCCTCCTCGTCCTCCACTTCCACTTGCCTCCTTGTACAATGTCTCTCCTCTCCTCCAGTCCCTCATACTCCCCTCCCCATTCCCCCTCCTTCCAGTCATCATCATTGCCAACATCTCCCTCATTCTAACACTGAACTTTGCCATCTTTCTGGCATGTCTGCTGAAGGATCTTTAGATGTTGATGAAGAATGGGGGTACCCCAATTATGATGCCTCTGCTTATGCTAACATGACTGGTTCCCCTGGTGGTGATCACTGCATGGACCTCTAGTTTGTCTTTTCTTTACTTCTTTGTTTCTCACTGTGGTTTTGAATGTACTCTGGGGGTAATGTTACAATTCGCCCCTATTCCTTTCTCTTTGTCATTCATACTTGTCATCATCAGCTTAACCCAATGTTTCCACTTCAATAGAGTGCTCTAGAACACACAACGTGTTTATTGCACACCCTTATCTTTGTTATCTTTTCTTCTTTCTTTTCAAACTTTCTTCATTTAGTCATAGCTGTTCCACAACCTTCTATGACCTTCTGCTGCACAGTATATAAGCCTAGGTACTTCATCCCTTGTACTCTAGCTTAGTCCTGCTCAATTCTACCTTGTTCCCTTTGCTCCCCTCATCGTAACTTGCTGCTACCTCTTCAGTAGGCAGACTTACCTTTGAACCACCTGCTATACATCCTAGCAGGCAGAACCCTTGACCCTGAGTGGCAAGTCCTTCATCCTTATCTTGAATCCTTGACCCTACGTCCTAAGTTCTTTGAGCCTATGCTCGTTCCTACCTGGACCAAGTGTAACAGTGGCACAGACAGGTGAGGACAATGGAAAGACTCAACACAGTGTGCAGGGGCCATGTGATGACAGTGGCAGTGGCAACAGTGATGATGGTGAGGGCTGAAGTTGAACAGGGAAAATGGGAGGATGACATGGCTGCTGGCACCTCCAGTATGCAACTGTGGTGACTGCAAGGTAGCATGGATAGGTGAAGATGATGGTGAGAACACAATGTGCAAGGGCCACACAATGGCAGTGGTGGTGGCAACAGTGATGATGGTGAGGACTGGAGTCAAACAGGGAGGATGGGGTGACATGGCCATTGGCACCTCTGGTATGCAACTGTGGCAATTGTAAGGTAGCATGGATGGGTGAGGATGACAACAAGAACACAGCTTGCAAGGGCCACTATTGTTGTCAGTGCCAACAACAGCAGCTGTGACAGTGATGATGATGAGGGCTGAAGTCAAATGGTGGGAAATAAATACTTTAAACTCTGAGGGGTGATGCCACTAGTAAGCAGTGGGAGGGGCCAAACTGGCAGATCCCAGCGCTGCTTATGCTGTTCCACTCAAAAGGGAAAGCTATATCAATATTTACAGCTATTCTTACACAGAGAAATATATATATATGGTATAATTAGTATGGAAAATGAAAAAAAAACTGCAGGAAAATCAATAGAGAAATGAGCTAAATGGCATGCTCACTGTGGAAGACAGTGAGCAGGCCCATTTGGGGACTGTAGGAGACAATGAGCAGAGCCACTCAGGAGCAGTTGGTAGCAAAGGATGACATGATCAGTGAACAGGCATGTGCTGGTCTGGCAAGGCTGTATCTTATCAGTTACACTATCAAGATCACTAGGATGACTTTTTTTTTCCACCCACTAAGAACTGCTGAGTGCTGCAGCAAGTACTGCAGCACCATAGCCTAGCTTATGTCCTCTAATTATAGGTAAGTAATTGTGTAACACCATTACCTATTAGTAACATTAATGGTGACACCCAGGTGAATATATTAGATGTACATATACCTTCATACTTGGGAAGGCTGACTGCATTGGCAAATACCTTGCTTGACTCTTGATTTGTCATATGCATAATGTAAAACTTGAACAATCTGAATTATGCATGTCCAACCACCTCAATGACAATGACATGGCATGCAGTATGGCCCAACAGCATGCTCACACAATGACAACAACATGGGTGGGGACATGCAACAGCATGCCCACTACCTCAACAACAACAACATGGTAGGTGATATGGTGATCCAACAGTGTGCCACCACCACCATGTGGCAATAACAACACAGGTGAGGACATGCAATAGTATGCCCACCTAGTGTTGCTATGACTCAGCTAATGTGGAGTCAGCTCCTGCTATGTGTGACTAATGAGGTAACTCAGCTCACCAAGCTAATCTAACCGTGGCACTTGGCTCAGTGCCACTCCTGAGCCATACTTAGCCAACTGGTAGCTGCCACCTTGGCAGAAGTATGCTGTAAGCCTCATTCCAGCAATGCTGTTCAACCTTTGAGGTGGTACAGGTTATTCAGTTATTGTGTACCAGTATACAAGTATGTACTCATAGTAATGCAGCTGGAAACCATTGAATACACTACCTGAGGGTTCTTATCCAACCAACAATACACCCAAATTCATAAATACCAACGATAATCAATGTATGGCAGTCATGGCAATATCAACAAGGACTTGAGAGATGAGGAGTCAGAGATCATGGAGACTTGTTGCTTGACAGGGTTGGTGAGGGATCAGAGACAGGGAGTGGACTGGGCTGACTGTGTGCCTCAGTATAGCAGATGGCATAATCTTGCCCACTTTGGAAAGAGATAGATTATGTTTGATGATCTGAGCCTCATCAGTCAATAGTTCTCCAACTCCATGAAGTAGGGAGTGCAGGTAATCATAGTCAGGAATTCTGTAAAATGAGAGCATATGAATGTACACAAGCATCATGGATAATGCTGGGATACCACCACACAATCATTTGATAGATGTTGCTTTTTTGCACATGAATATTGTTGATGTTTTCACCTGCCCAAAGTTCCTGGACTTGTGTGTGCTTGGTTTGACCCTGTCTGGTAGCTGTGGTTGGAGCCAAGGGAGAGAACCATAGGAAAGATAGATTAGGACATAAAGGAGTGACTCAAGGTCATCATGTCAACTCAGTTCTGATCCAAGGTATTGTTGATTGATGTAAAGGTAGGAGTGCCAATCAACCCAGGTGTTGGACAGAGGGAAGCTGTGGGGAAATGAGAACAAGGTTCTGAGTGATGAAGCTTGGCAAGCCTGAAGTCAATTATATACATACAGAATGAAGGACTTGTCATGGAGTCCCATTAGAATGTTTTGGAGTTGAATGTCACCATGGATATAACTCCAGGAATGGATGTACTGGAATTGTGAAAGGTATGCAAGTTACAGGTCTAAGTTAACTTGTCCACTGGACCCCTACATGCAAAGCACTCACCAGCTGATCACCAATGTAATGAACCATAAGGGGGTCAAACTTTCATTAAACCATAATGAGGTTATACAAAGAAGGGCCAAGGAGGTTGAGAATCATGGTGTCAAAGTGGGACTCTTGGCCAAACCAGTACATCTGGAAATCGATGAAGATATGAGATAGTTATATATGGCTTTATCTAACTTATCTACCCCATAATATACAATCATGATGATACACACCTTGATTATGTTATGTCTCTGATGAGAGTGTTCATAGTGTAGATCAAAGGCAATCACCAAGCTTATTTAGACAATACTTTACAATTGTTTAACAAATGATCAGACATTATCATTGTCCATTCCAGGTTCTAAAATTTTAAAATATCACATCCAAATTACAATTAGATACTTCAGATAACTTGTTTCCATTTGAAAGAATAGTATTTCTTTATATTGCATACTATTTACGCAATAATCTACTATAATAGACTACAATTGGTACTACTAAAAAACACAAAAAAGCGAAAATAACTTACCAAAAAAACACTTACAGTTGAGTTCACACAAGTCCAGACTTACCATGTAATAAACTCTAACTTAGATTAGAGTGACTCTTGACTCAAGATGAAATTTGAGGTCAAGAGTAAAGAAACAGAAGAAAGAAGAGAGGTTGGTTTTATATACTAGGTGCTGTACAGTTATTACAAATCAATTCCCACACCTTCGGCTAGTATGTGGCTTCATTATGATAACCTCTGATATACATGATAAGAATATAACATCATGAAATAATCATGATCAATATAATAGCAGAAAGATAGTAGGTATATCATTAAATAGCTGTTTGATTGACAAGTATCATGGAATATCATTGCTTGCAAAGTAACTATCATAAATATAAAAGTATGGCCCAATCAGCATCAGACTGAACTGAAAGTGACAATAGTTGATCATATGCTATAAAGTCCCTCATCAAATATAGACTGTTATCACACTAGTATCATTGTGGCTAGTTAATGATAAAGTTATTTACATATTTATCATGATTATACCACACTGAAATTATATGACAATATATATCTGGTTTTATCAGCTCTTCCCCAATTTCCTGATGTACATGTGTGGAATACTGATTGTAGCCATGGTTGCATCTGAAGAAGAGGTTGAGGACAGCTGCTTGAGAACATCATACTCATGTTCAATAGACAATACACTTTGATTGAGTTTCAAGCAGTCTTGTAGCTTTATAGCATATATTCAATGGTTGATGACATTGACCATCTTACAAACCAAAGCTGAAATGTTGGCTTTTAGTCCCTAGCAGGTCAAGACTCAAAAAAAAAACTTGACTCCCAACTTACCATACAATCCCAACCTGAGGCACTCTTGCAAACTATACCTTCCATCCATTCAGATGGGAATACCATGATCCAGCTGATTGTTTGGATACATCCACCAGGTGCATCTTCAGACAGTTTGTGACGTTACCATCAAAGTTTTTTGTAGACTTCAACACAAGGGAACCACCACAGGTGAGGCTGCTGGCCTTTGCTGAGTCACTATGCTGATGTGAGAATGATGGGAAGTCAGTATTGATTTGATAGGTGCAGCTCTATTTCTCAGACACAATTGTCCATAACAGTGGCATGTGTGACTGTCATAATACATCATTTGCTGGGCAAGTTTGTAAGTGTCAAACTGTCACTGTTTGAGTTGCATCTCACAGACTCCATACCCACAGGTAATAATTGTGATGCCATAGTGTCACAATAATGTAAGTGAAACAGGAAGCTCTGGTCTAGCTATGTATATGAAAGAGAATCAGTCCCTTTCCCCACAAACCTCACCATGCCATTCATCCTCCTCAAGCTCAAACTCTGCCCCAACTAGCAAGAATATGTCAGTTGCGGTTGTTGGTGGGGATAGCCCATGTTACATCTCACCATTCTATGTATCAAAAGAAACCCCCTCAAAGCCTACATCATTGATGATATCCTTCAAACCCTCTGACACCAATGCTAGTCCTGGTCACCCAGCTCTCCTGGATACCTCTAAATCCAAGCCGCTTGTGCCTGCATTAGGTTCACCTTCTGTTCTTGCTAGCACAAAGACCCAATCTGATGCTCTGAAATCCACTCTTCTGAAACAGTTACACCATATGATTGAGCAACAGTCTGCCAGTCTCCAAGCCAGTGAGTCATGACAGGATTGTTTGCCATTCTATTCATACTAATCACACAGACTTAAAATCAAATTTTGAGACTTTTTATGCTCACTATACTAGGCTGCATGGCACATGTTTCCAGCTTGTATGTTCACATAATTATTCTACAGACTCAATGACTAATCTGATAGTGATGGACATCATTTAGCAAAAAATGACCAGCATTTTGCTAGCCCAGTTCCACAGTGTGAACAAAGTGCTTGAAAATAGGTCAACCTGGGAAAAGATTGTTGGAAGACCCTGGTAACCATTTAATCATATCAAGCAATGTCTTATGGCCCTAATGACTAGACAGACTTTTTTATCTTGCTGATCTGGAAACCCTTTCATCCAATGACCCAGCAAGATTCATGAATGTTCAATCCCCATGGTGAATCAAATTTTCTTGGACAATGTGGTTAGTCCAGCCCCCACCTCCCTCGTTACAGTAACCCCCTGCTGCAACTCAGAGCTAATGACCTCAAATGAGGGAATCATGATCCCTGACTTTCTCCTGAGATTTTTCTCCAGGACACCTACCCAACTCTATGTACTCCCTGTCTGCCAAATCACATTCTCTGAACCTCTTGATAGTGCACTCAGAATAACCCAATCACTCATCCAATCACACCCTTCCATTCAAATGGTCTTAATTATGGACATTAAAAAATCATGGGGTTACTCACCACCATCCATCAAAAGCAAAGCTTGAAACATGTTTTCGAAGGAACCTGTTGAAGACATTCCATGAATTCCTCAGCATGTCAACCTGTGCTGGGAAGATGGATGATGACATATTTACTGACCCTGTTGATGCTGCCAGACATGTTTGGTGTGCAATCACAAGTGTAGATTATTATGTTCAGCTTTGAAATCCTAAAACTGGTGTGCTGGGCATCTGGGTATCTGACACTAATGATGAATACAATGCACATGGTGTGAGTACCATTATGATTTATCTTAAATCTCAATCAGTGAATGTTCTATTATAGAGTATGCCCAGCAATATTGGGATGGATTCTGTCATGGGCATGATGAGTCAGGGGTCGATCTCATCTAACAGTTGCTTGTTGCTTTCTGCAGGAATGCTATGCTGGTTACAATGCAGCATGGCACATGTGATACTGATCTTGGCCAATTGATGAACCACATCTGCACCATCAGTCCATGGATGTTGGATTCATTTTGCAGGGACCTGGTGATGGGTGCTTCACTGATGGCACATGCTCATTGTTGTCAATGGCATTCTGACACATTTTGCAGTACAAAGCACTCACACAATGAGGAAGAATATGTACCCTCAAGCACCAACTCTGGATCTATGCTGGAGTCAAATGATGTTGGTCTGTCCAATAGAGAGCAGCTGTAGCAGCAGCAAAGTCATATACATCTCAGATCCAACAATGAGTCTACCAGACAAAGTGTATAGGTGAAATTACATGTCTAGGTATTCACCTCACCATCACATTGACATTGTCACAAGGGTAAGATATCCCTGGACTGGTAGATTGCAATGAGGGAGTCCCAACTATATTACATATATTGTCACCCTAGCTTGTTACATGGTTCTTTGTCTTGACTTCCATACTTACATGTCCATTTGTGGGGGTTGTATTGGAAATGATCAGATTGTGACTCTGATACATAACTTTCCCTCCACTCACCAGTGAGGCTTTCCTTTTCCAGGTTGCACATGGTGATACCACCATCAGCAATAGCATCTAATGATACTGTAGTGGCATAGCATGTAACCAAGGTGAATTCAGGTGCTGCAAGTTACTGCAGCATGGCTGCATGCAAGGTGCATGGCTGCTACTCCACTGTTTGTGCCATTTTTCATGGGGCAAAGCTATTAGTGTAACAGCGACCTTCAAGAACTTAAAGTTTGCATGGTTGACCAATGGTATGTCATGGTCAATTTAAATACTTTGAAAATTCAGTCCACAAGTTCTACTGATGATGGCTAACCCTTGGCAATGCAATGTGCCCAAATCTGCAGAGACTCCATCTTTCAGGCAGGAGGATTGATCTGGACCCTCTGTAGCTCAGCCTTGACTGACTAAAAGCTCCAACATCCCATTGGTTCATCCCATTCATGCTTGATGTCCCCCTCATCATTTCAAAGATGCTTCAAGCTTTGGTGCTCATGAAGCTGATGCATACCCCATCAATATTCCCACAAACACTCTGGCTGTTGATGACACTCCAGTTATTATACCCCCCCTCAGTGCCCAGGTCAATGTGCCCATCATAGTAATCCCTCAAATTGATGAAGGTGCCAAAGAATCATTTGATCTTGACAATGTCAGCAATGATGACTCAGAGCAGGAAACATCAGTCCCTAGAGCACAAGGAGGTCATGGTTTAAACATTGGGCAATCACCATTGAACACCACAACTTCCAACCCGCTGATGACCAAGAATTCACAACCTTGACAAGTCACTTTGGCTGACATTCATTTTTGCTTTACCAAAAGCAAAGGTATGAACATGGTATGTAATATTTGTCAGTAAGTAACCTGTTCTTTTACTACATAACTTGGGACTTGGATTGATGATCATGTTTATCAGAAAAGAGAAAAGTGATGATCCTGCTCAATTTCTGACTGACAAAAACTTCACATACCATGGATCAACATTGAACTAAAGCCTTCATGCCCATATCAAGAAATACCACATTGACCTTTATCTTGCAGAGGCTGAAAAGAACAAATGGACACCATACCTAGAGAGTGTCAAAGAAGCATGCTGCCTTGGCTACAACTTTATAAGCCTTTGTCAAGTTCTAACTCATCCCAATATCTTTATCCACTTGCTTCCACCACTGTCTCAGATATTGTCCACAGATCTACTGCACATATCTCCACCACTACCACATTTTTCACTGGAAGAAATGAACCAATATCTGGTTAAATTTGTCATCAGTGAGGATCAGGCAAGTATTTATCACACTCACTAGTCTACACTAATCTGGCATGAAAGTCAATCAGGGTCATTGAGTGTCTGGAGTTTCATCAGCTCCTCCTTTTCCTTCACCAGGACTTGAAAGACATCCAAATACCTCATAAGACAAAGATGCATGAGTTGATCATTCAAAGTTGGTGTTAACATTTTCTTGTTTGAAAGAAACTCTTGTGGTGCATACTTGTGGTCTGGAAACCTAGACATTGAAACTGATCCTCAAGGCAATAACAGAGAGCCAAGGGTAAGATATCTCTCACCAGTGACATCTGGTCAGATGAAAATTCTCAGCCATTCCTCGCACTTACTGCCCACTGGATCTCGAAAGGAGAATGACCTGGAATGTTGCGAATGAAAGCTGGCCTAATCACATTTCACCATGTTCCAGGACACCACACAGGGATCAATTTGGCAGTGATAATCCTCCATCTCCTGGATCAAGCTGGCATTGCTGAGAAGGTATGCACTGTCTTGAGGTTATTCAACTCTCATCCTTTCTAGATCAGTCATTTTACCCTTGACAACATGAGTAACAACTAAACTGCAATGTGAGAACTCTCTTGGTTACTTGGCCATTGTGGGATCAACTTCGATCCCACAGATTGGTGCATCATATGCTTTCCTCATGTCATGAATATATGTTTGCATCATTTGGTTGATGAATATCCCACAGTTACTTTTGACCAGGTTGGCGATTGGATTGATATATAATGACAAGAAGATCTACTATGATGCCTATATTGATGCAGTCCACCATGATCCTCTCACACTTGCTTGTGAGGTTGTTTGAATCATCCATGCTTCCAGCCTCCAACATGAGGCCTTTATCAACATTCTTAACTTGGGTAACAAGAAGAAATGGTTTTGCAACAAGCACAACAATCCAGTGGAACTACCTGCCATGGAACTCCTCCACAATGTCAAGACATGTTGGGATTCAGTTTACTACATGATCAATCATCTACACATTCTGAAACAGGTAAGTATATCTTTGTCCTTGCAGGTTGTGATCCACTTTCTGACACTTGCTTGCAGGCACTAAATTATTTCTTCTTGGCTCCACCTAATAAAGACATCACAGACAAATGATTATTTGAGATGGACTGGCAGGTATTAGAAGACCTGGAAGTAGTTCTTGAGGTGAGCATTCTTCTTCTCATATCATGCAACACAATCATTCACTGTAGCCCATTCTACATAGTTCCCCCATTCTGTACAACAGCACATGTCAGAGGAGAGTTTGCTGTCACTCTCATGTACCATGCTGTCAGTTGAAGCTCTTATTGTCCAATGGGAACAGCTATCTGCAAGTGAACCCTGGCTTGTACCATATATCAATGTTGGCCTAGGGTATGCAAGAAAGTACTACCATCGCATGGGAGAGACAACTGCATACGTGATTGTGATGCATAAGTATCTCCAACTGTTACTTAACACATAATAATGCCATTAGATAGCTGTTGACCTGAGCATCCATCTCACATGGATTGATTCAAACTGGTTGCAAATGGATGTTCAAGAAGTGAAAAAAGTTGTCTGGCAAATGGTACATTTAACTCTTGTTGTGGTAGAACTAAAGCTGATGCTTGATGCAGATAACAAATATCAGGACAACTGCCAGTACTGATTCCAGGGAACCAGGTTCATTCCAGTTTGCCCAACCTTCCAATCCCCTGATGGTCACTCATAGCAAACTCACATCACAACACCACCTACCAGCCATGCACATGCAATACTCAACAACTGGCATCCAAACAGTTGAACAAGAGCTTGCATTATACATGAGTGTGTCATGCTCTGCTGAAGGCACCAACCCACTTTCATTCTGGGCAGTGAGTTTGATTGTGCACCCACAGCGCATATTAATACTTTAGAGCTCACACCAATACTCTACAGGGCTTCCAGGCAACATATCTGATGATTTACTGTCTTGCGATGGACTACTTACCCATCCAAGCATTGGCCATTCCATGGGAACAAGTTTTCTCATCCTTAGCAGAAACTATGACCAAACATCACAACTGAATCAGTCCAATCCTGTTGGAAGCACTACAAATGCTTAAGTTCCTTCTTAAAAAGGAATGACTGGACTTCATGCAAGGCTGGGCTGTCTTGCAGGTGGATATGCTAGTTGATGTTAGTGATTATGATATACTTGCCATGATCATAGAGACAAACCATGCCCCAATTGAACCAGCAGTGCAATCAACATTGAATGACATCATGTATTTCATTGGTGATAAGGAGGGCAATGAACTTGTGGACATACCTGACATGTATTGATTCTATACTTTGTACTTACTGTTACATACTTATTTACTATAATCTATACTTAACTCTTGAAGTGAGGGTTTTCTTAGAAACATTCCATTGTGTACCTGACAACTTGCAGGATAGGAATCCCTTATATAATACATCTGACTATTTGAGCTATCCTACTTTCTCACACCATTCTGACTGAACAAAGTATGTATGTGGTTGGTCTGAGTTTGAATGCCAAGGCTAAGAAAGCAGAAGAGCTCAATCAGGTCACTGGGAATGTGGAAGATGAAAGTTTAGAACAGATCATTGCAGTGTGTGAACACAAATGAGTCTGATATCATTAATTGTTAACACACTACAATCCTTGTTCATCAGGTTCAAGGTACAACATTTGTTCTTGATGCTAACAACTGCTCATTGCAAGGCAGAACCATATGCTCCATAATGACAATGCTTGCATTTCCCAAGTCCCTTTGTGCCAGTGTCCAGTTCTGTGACCAATTCCACCAGCTACTCTTTTGTATCCTGGGTGTGTCCAAGGACACAAGCATCCAGGGCAACATCCTGATTGCACTCAGCAATCCAGCAGTCTTGTTTAGCAGCCTCCTTGACAAGCCCTCCAATGAGAGCTGTACAAGGATTTGTTGGACATCGATCCAGTGGTGAAGAACAGGTTGATGACACCCACAATCCTGATCCTCAATAGGATGATCAAGTTCAAGGGTCAGCTAGATGAGTTGGCTAAATGTCTGGAGGGCAAAGGAACCATGGGTGTTGGATCTTGCATGGCTGTTTTTCACCAAGTTGTCAAACAGGGACAGCACAATTTACAACAATCCATCAGCTGGTTTGTGCATGTGCCTGTATATTTCCATCACTCACCTGGCAGTCATCAGCCACTTGTCCTTGGGCAAGTGCACCATGGGTGAAGAGAAGTTTCAGAGCATGATGTGCTACAATCCTCATTTACTGGAAAGGTGTGCCAGAGGTGTGTTCACATGTGCATGCTTATGTGGCCATAGGAAAAACAAGCAGATAGTATTGTGGAGAAGCTCCACTAATAGTTTCAGCTCACCTGTGATGTGCAGCTGTGGTGAGACATCTTGTTTTGTATTCAAAGTGCTCAGTGAAGAAGCTTGTTGATGGTCTGCTGTCATACCATGGCAACCTGCCATGCTCAGGGTGTTTGAGCACCTAAGCAACATTTCAGCAAGGGTATGGGTGCACAAGAGCATGGAGGGAACTGTGAGCTTGAGCTTGAGGTGGTATCGGAGGCACATCAAAGGCACAAGGAGTTTAAAAAATGAGTTGAGGAGAAGGTTGCAGCACAGTAAAAGGGGATGTGAGAATTGAGGCTGTAGTCCTGTTATGAGTCACATCAATTGTCTTATTGCTCTAGTCTGGTAAAATTATAATATTGTGCAATCACCAGCAAGATGGCAAGCAAACGCCACATTAACAATACATTCTATATCAATACTAAATAAGCCCTATGATATACTTTGTTCATGGGATGCCTCTAAAGCATGCTGATGTGGTCACTATGCAAGTACTTTGGCATGACAGTAACACTTATTTAGAATGGCTTAGCCAACTATGTATTAGCTAAAAGTACCAGCTTGAGCCAGCAGGATGAAGCTATGGCAGCCATAAGTCACAGCTCAACCACTGGGTAACTAAGGAGTGCCTCAGCTATGGATAAAGCTATTGTTAAGCAAGAGCCGTGGCAACACTATGCCCACCACCTCAATGATGATGATGTGGCAGGTGGTATGGCAACCCAATGGCATGTCACCACCACTGCAACCACTGCACAACAATGACATAGGAGAGCACATGCAACAGTGTGCCAACCACAATGATGATGACATCACAGGCAGGCTGTGACCCAATGGTGTGGCTCCACCACCACACAACAATGGTGACATGGGCAGGAATGCACAACAGCATGCCCACCACCTCAATGATGATGACATGGCAGGCAGTACAGCATCCCAATGTCATGCTACCACCACCATGTGATGACAGCAGTATGCATGAACAATACACCCACTACCTTGGCAATGACAATGTGGTGAGCAATACAACATCACAATATTGTACCACATGATGACAGCAATGTAAGCAGAGAGGCACAACAGCATGCCCAGCAAGTGGCACAGCAATCCAACAGTGTGTCACCACCACACAACAACAACAACACAGTTGAGGGCATGCAACAGTGCAACCACCACCTCAACAATGACAATGTGGCAGGTAGTATAGTGACCCAATGACATGCCACCACCACCACACAACAACAACAACATGGACAAGGACACACAACAGCACACCCACCACCACCATGCAATGACAATGATGTGGGTGGCATAGCCAACTCACATATCTGCCTCCTTGTCCCAGATTTTGCTGATGGATGATTGCTGTGGCTTCATGCTCAAATCCATCACAGAATGTAGCCCCTGTAGTAGATATACAATGTTTTTTTTCTTGCTCCAAGGTGTCCAAGAATAATTTTTAGCTTAGCTACTTTTTGTGTAAATTTGCTTGGCCACAGTATCTAAGGGCCTAACCAGTCTTGTGGTGCTATGTGACATCACTGAGTCACAGCAAGACAAATTAAGAACCATGCTTTTTTACTGATGCCACCCACTCAATTAAGTCTAAGCATGATTCCCACAACCTGTGGTAGTACACATCATGCACTGCAATTGTGGCAAACATGGAAAGGGTTTTTGAGCTCACTGTATGTGGTGCTGTTGTGCAGTTCTGGATGATCAGCAATCCAACTCATTCGAAATTTCAGTGAAAAGGTGTTTCAGGCAGCCCACTCCCCAGAGTTGCTGGCTGAGGATGATCAGCTTGAAGAGTTGAACAAGAAGACAAAGGACAAGTGGAGACACTTGGGACACAACTTCAGGAACAAACAGTCATAAATATTGTTTTGTTTGTATTTATTAGTGATGTTCAAGTAGGCTATTATACATAGAATATTACCAATGTCATTTATTGGGGTATTCTGGCCATTTGTAGTTGTCCAGAAATTGTGAGAAAGTCAAAACTCTGACCATGCTGAATGTGTGCTGAACATGGGCTGAAATTGCCAGATCATGTGATAGTATTCACAGAACAACTAAGTATAAAATGCCTGTTCACAACACAGAAAAAAAACATATATAACAATAGTGCAGGTGTGGGGGCCTAGTTTTTCTCTTCCCAGTACCATCCACTGTCCCCGTGCCTTAGCCATCACAGAAAAAGACTGTCCTTTTAGCACTAGAGCAATGAGAATATAAAGTACTGCTGGCAAGGATCAGAAACTTACATCAACAGTTGGAAGGATCTTCTGATAAATCATCTGATAGCAACCTTGACAACATTATACTTATCATGCCTCCAAGCCCCATCACCCCCCTCTTCAATACTGACAGCAATTCTGATTCAATTAGCTTGACAGAAATGGCAATAACCAGGGAACACCAATTCTGGGAGCTGTTGGAGGCAATTAGGATGTTCAGGGATAAGGTCCAGCTTGCCCATACCTTACAGGAACATATACCATAGATGCATGCACTGCAACTCCACTTGTTTCAGCACTTTGCTGATTTTCACCCCCATCTTTTTCATCACAAACTCCAAGTTGATCCTAAGATCTTCAACTGCATCTTGGATCAAATTAGTGATCACAACATCTTTAAATCCAGGGGAAACCATGCACAGCTCCCAGTCGTCATCCAGCTCATGATCTTCCTAAACTGGACTGGCCACTATGGGAATCTGGTGTCTATGCAAGACATTGTACAGTGGGTGGGGGTGTCTGTTGGATTGGTGATAAATTATATGAATTGTGTGATGGTCACTATACTTGCCCAGCACAATGACTTCATCTCCATTCCTGACACCAACACATGGGATGCTGAGTATGTGTGCATGTTTGTTGAGGTGTGATTGTGCAAAGCCTGGAGGGGGGGTATTTTTGCTGTAGACAGTTCAACATTCAATCTATTTGTGAAGCCTTCACTTTATGGTGATATCTTCATTGATCAAAAAGGGCACTATTCAATGAATTGTCAGGTATGAAGGAAACACACCAGATTGGTCAACTAGAAGCTGACACTTGGTGTTGGTAGCTAGTTGTGATGCTGCACAACCTTTTGGTTGTCAATTACAGGTTAGGACACCCTGGGAGCATCCATGACACATACACTTTTCAAGGGACATGGTTAGCAAAAGAACCAGAATTAATTCTGGATGGGCACTGGATCTGGGCCAATAGCACATACCTGATGCATGAGTGGTGTATAGTACCATTCAAAGCAATGCATGGTAGGCTGTTATTGTGGCCACAAAAATTCTATAACCATTACTTGTCAAAAGTCAGTACAAGTTGCTATGTAAAATAAAATAAAAAAAACTTACAATCTTCTACAGGTTTGCATGTGTGTAGAACATGCCTTCACTGCATTGAAGGAACAGTTTCAGTCACTATGAGAACTGGGCTTGCAGATTTGTACTCATAAAGACATCAAGTACACCATACATTGGATCCAGTGTTGTATTATCCTGCACAACATGATAATCCAGTTCGAAGAGTTAAACAGGAAAGAGATGTCACTGGGCTGGGCATGGGCAGAGGTGAGCAAAGTATCCCATGAAGTTCAGTGAGTCATGGTGGTGATTCCTGTGGGTACACCAGGGCAACAATTCTGTGTGAAGTTGATGTGGAGTCTATTTGCAGTGCTGGGAAAAGAAGATTATATTGTGAATGATGGAGAGGAATAAAAAACATAGGTATAATTGCAGTAGAAAAAGCTACATCCAGTGCTACAACATCCAGGTATTGTTGATGCAGATACAGTCTGAAAAAGTGGCAGTAATAAGAAATGAATGATGGTGAAAAAAAAACATGCACATTTAGTAAAACAACACCTATTCTGTGAGATGGGATTGACCAGATTTGAAGGATGTGTCAGGCACATCAGGAAGAGCAGCAGATGGGATGGATGGTGCAAAAGTTGATGATGATGAAAGGTAGGATATTGCTGGGGCAATAGCTGGTGTAGTGGATGGATTCAAAGGAGGAGCAACCAAAGGACCAGTGAGTGGCAGCCCAGGAAACATACTGGGAGCAGAGGCAGTGGTGCCAAGTGATAATCCAGAAGTAACCTGACCAGGCATCAGTTGTGCTTGCAGAATGATGGCTGCCATCATTTGCCATTGTTGCATTTGCATCCAGATACATATCAGCTCAATCTGTTGGGTGATCTTGTACAATTCCTCCTTGTGCAGCTCAACATCCAGCAGCCTTAGTCTTTCCTCTCATTTGAATTCAGATTTCCTAAACTTGAGCTCAGCACATTGGTTATCCAGCTCTTGCTGGCATATTGCTGTAGTATATTTCCTAGATCTTCTCAAGGGGACCAATGGATCTGCTGCAACGAGTTTCTCACCAAGCTGTTCAAGCTTCTTAAGCTTTGAATTGAGTGGACTGCCAAGTGGACTCCCAGAGGCTGGGGCCTTTTTTGTGGCCAAAGAAGTAATTGAGGTGGCAGAGACTGAAGAAGCAGAAGAACTAGCTGGACAGCTATAAGGGGCAAATGTGCTTTGCCTGGCTCACATTAGTGTCTTCCCTTTAGATCTGAGAGAGAATGATGTGAGCTGTTAAAGCTCTGGATGAGTATCCAATGGCTGACCAATCAAAATATATCAGTAGCCATACAAAGGAGGGATGTGGCATACCTGGACACTCCTGTCCTGGGGAGTATCATCTAACATCTCATCATCAATGCAAGTGGGCACTTTATTGTTATGAGATGGTGTGACTTGGTCAACATTGTAAACAAGCTGTTGAGAATGTAGCATGACTAATGGTCACATGATCAATCACATGACATCAGATCAATAAGGATCAGAGTCTAGATCAGAAAGGATCAAATAGCATCAATAGGATTAATCTGTATCTGATAGAACCTCATAGAATGTTGTAGAACATTCTTCATGCTTACATAACAGCTTACACTATTCATTTGAAATAGAACTAGTAATCCTATTGGATAGAATACTGTATAATAGTACAAACAAGTACATACAGCATTCATGTATATAAAGAACTGAATCCGCTTACCTACTCTCACTAAGAGAGTCAAATACAAGATATGTACATTCTACTCTTAGCAGAGATCTGAACAGTCCTCTGCACATCTCCAAGTGAGTATTCCCACTTGAGAAGTTCCTCTGTCCCTTTGCATTCAAGTAGTACATAGAGTACATTTATTCTCAAAAGGTTATGAGCCCTGCTTAGGCAACTAAGTGGAGTTTATTTTGTGAAGCCTCACTTTCATTGAAACCTCTTATCCACCCAGACAACAGAGTTCATCTTTTGTACATGATGCCTTCCACAGTCTCACATGATGTGCAGATTTGGATAACATTCATCCATTCAGTCTTTGAATGTTTGATGATTTTATATCAAATATTCCACAATAGTTATATGTCATCAATGACAATAACCATTGTATAATTTGCTTTTTTGGTGGCTCTGTTAACCTGTGTCTCTACCAAGAGACTCTCTATCTGACCATGACTTACTTCAATCGTGTACTAAATATATCATACACAGATCAAACAGTAAGTCAACAGTCAACCTCACCTTCCAACCCTTTTGTGCTGCTGCCTGCTCCAAATTTAAACAAAGTGAGAGCCCCAAGCACTCAAGCTTCTGCCAGGCACATACCATTTGTACCACTGAGACCTACCACCCTGGTTTATCAAAGACCAAGAAACCCTTCTCCACCACCAGTGAGATGTTCTGAAACAAAGCCTAGACCTGTTGACAAGTGTGAATTAATCCCAGGAGTTCCATTTCAAATCCCTTGCCCTGTGTGTCAAGGAGGTCTAGAACTTGGAGAAATCCACCACCATGGTGAGAGAGATATACATAATCAGACTATCTGATTCACCTGATAGAGATGGTGTTAGTTATTTCACCATCATCCCAGTCCCTTATAATCAAGACCTGTCTTTTGAATCAGTAAGCTGTGCTTGCATGAACACTCAAAGAGGGACACCTGACAATATTCTTACTTCAGCTGCAAGATTAGTGCAAGATTTCTTAAGCCAAAACCCCTGTCCCTTGTCTGAATCCAACTCTAAAAATGTCCCTCTTTCCATTTCTCCAAGATTTCACCAACAACATCATCCAAGTTGTGAGCCCAGACATTTCCCAGCCCATCACTGGTCCATCCCACCTGCCACAAATTCTGCCACTTCATCTACCCTCACCAGTCCTGCCTATAGCCCAACTGGTACCTCTGACTCCCCTCTGGCACTTTATTTTGAATCAAGCTGGAGCAGCAGTTCATTCAGTCTTAGGACCTGTACAGTCTCACTCACAGCTCCCAGCTTACCTGCTGTTCAACTCCTCACCCAAATTCCCACTAGGGAGGAGGCAAATGAACATGTGGGATCTCACTCCAGAGGAAGCATTGGAGATCAACAGGTTTTACCAACTGGACTGGGAGATGTGGGAAAAAGGAGCAGAAGCTGGTCTAGTAGCCTCTCTCCTAGAAGCACACTCTGCTGCAATGATGCAGGAAGTGCAAATGTGGCAGATGCAACAAGTGGCTCTAGGCCAACTCATAGAGTATGCTTTGAGGAGACTGATTCTGATTCCAACACAGCAGCTTGAAGATGACACCTTCAAAGCCATGAATTGGAAGAGAGTCTTCAATCTCTCTATGCCCATGGCAAGTGTGACCCTAATGGAGGACTATGCCAATCCGAGATTTCAGACCACATGGTTCAACACAACCCATCACCTCAGCAACATTTCCACCCTGTCAACAGAACTGTGCCAAGTCAAGGTAATTCACAGGCAACATCTCCAGCTTCACATGGTTCCCTTCTACCCACTCTACCAGGCATGTGTTGACATGTTCTCTCCCAGGCAACTGCAAAGTCTGGACCAATCTCTCTGGCTTGTGATTCCAATCCATATCTATCCTTGCAAGTCAGCCTGGCCCCTTGCTATCAATGGGCTCTATTGTATGGGCAAGACACTTCAGGCAGTGTACAAGGCCGCCAGATGGGCTTTCCTGGCACCATCCTGGAAGAGATTGAAAGAGATGTGAATGGTCAGAGGGCAAGGCTTCAAGGTATACTGTAGGGACATTTTTTCCCTGACCTACAAGAACTTCCAGCTGGTGAGAGCATCCTACCTGAAAAGGAGTTATTGGGTAGAGGATTGGTGCCAAACAGCTCCAGGTGACTATACAGGCAGTATCACCCACCACACCTGGAAAGGAATGAGCCACAAACAATGGCTTGAAATCCAGGAGAAAGAGGCATGGGATAGGTTTAACACCTATCAGCAGCACCTTCCACAATTTAGGGACTTGGCTAAGTTCCAAAAGAAATTGCTGAAACAGGCCAAACAGGATGCAAGAATCATTGCTGTCCTAGCTAACCACCAGCAGCCCCAAAGAAGTAAAAGAAAGGCTGTGGTTGAGGGTGAGCAAAAGCACAAGTGTGGACACTATATTTAGGAATGATACTGCTGTGGAAGAATTCCTAGTGCAACCTGTAATAAATGTCTGGCCTCTGGGATGATCCTTCCAAAAAAACTCTTAATGGACAAATGAATGACAAATACCTATTGTTTCTAGACATACATGTGCATCTTGGACCCACCTTCACAAAGGAACTACCCATTTCCTATTTCACTCATACAAAAAGGGAACTATGGATTGAAGACAAAATACTCTACCCTATCATTCCCAATCCTCACTTCTTTGAGTTTATATGGTTCAAATCTTTTTCAAATTGAGCCAACCATCCTATGCCAGCTTGGTGGACCCCAAGGAATGACTCTAATGATCCCTTCACCAAGCTAGAACAAAAACTCTACTGGGATAGGAAGCTTAACAAAGCTCAAGAAAGATGCTCTCTCAAAAGGATGTTTTGCTGCAATGACACTCAGAGAGTAGATGTGACAGCTCATAGGGTCATGGTAGGACCTCGGTGTGCTCTCCAAAACACTCCAGCTCTTGGTATGGCATCAGGAAAAACCTCCCAGTGATAATTCTCAAATATATGGTATTTTCTGTTATTTCTTGAAAATATCTCATATTACTTCATATTATCTGATATTACAGATATTCTCAGAATTTTCAAGATTTTACAACTATATATAGCCCCCCCAAATAATCCTTTTAATAATTAAAAAATGTGTTATTTGAGACTATTTTGAGTATTTATATAGTTATCTATTGTATATTTGTGTATATTTCTAAAAATATCAAGAACCTTTGACTAACATTTTATCAATTAAAAATCACATATCAATCAGTCTGATCACAATCTAACACTAAATTATAAATCAAAATCATATATATACAATACTATTAGTCATATCTATCTATTACATGACCAATACCACAACAGATAATACTCCTAAGTATGCATTACCATAATGTACAATACCCCCTAACTACCATTGGTGATCACATGACTAATATCTAAGCAATACCCCTAAAATGACAAATAAGCAGACATAAATAAGATAAACAAAGCACATACCATATATAGTGGCAATAAGTGGTGGTAGTAAATGATAATGAATAGTGATGAGTAGCAATGAGTGGTGATGAGTGGTGATGGTAGAAGTAGAGAAGAAAGAAAGTATGGGAATATTTTCAAAGATTTTGAGTTTATATAAGCTGGGTGACATAAACAGATGCAAATGGTCAATTGGACTTGTCCGCTTTTTTTAACTTCAACTGTGGGAAGGACCTTCCTCAAAAGGTAATCAAGACTTCAAACCTCTGGTTGTAAGTCTTTGCAACACAAGTTAAGCTACACTCTGGCAACACTTTGTCTACACTATGTCTGTACTTTTTGTATGCATTTTTGGTACACTTTGGCTACACTCTGACAACACTTTGACAACACTTTTTGTACGCTTTTTTGGTACACTTTTGGTACACTTTCTGCTACACTTTGGCTACACTTTGGCACCCTTTGACAACACTTTGACAACACTTTGACAACACTTTTTGTATGCTTTTTTGGTACACTTTTCCTACACTTTTCCTACACTTTGGATACACTTTGGCTACACTTTGACAACACTTTGACAACACTTTTTGTACACTTTTTTGGTATGCTTTTTCTACTCTTTGGCTACACTTTGGCTACACTTTGGCTACACTTTAACAACATTTTGACAACACATTTTGTACACTTTTTTGGTACACTTTTCCTACACTTTTTCTACACTTTTGCTACACTTTGGCTACACTTTGACAACACTTTTTGTACACATTTTTGGTACACTTTTGGTACACTTTTGGTACACTTTGGCTACACTTTGGCTACACTTTGACAACACTTTGACAATACTTTTTGTATGCTTTTTTGGTACACTTTTCCTACACTTCTCCTACACTTTGGCTGCACTTTGACAACACTTTTTGTATGCTTTTTTGGTACACTTTTCCTACACTTTTCCTATACTTTTGCTACACCTTGACAACACCTGAACAACACTTTTTGTATGCTTTTTTGGTACACTTTTCCTACACTCTTCCTACACTCTGGCTACACTTTGACAATACTTGAACAACACTTTTTGTATGCTTTTTTGGTACACTTTTCCTACACTTTTCCTACACTTTGGCTACACTTTGGCTACACTTCTTGTACACTTTTTTGATACACTTGTCCTGCACTTTGACAACACTTTTGCTACACTTTTTGTACACTTTTACTACATTTTGACAACACTTTTCCTAAACTTTTTCTATTCTTTTTTGGTACACTTTTGATACACTTTGGCTACACTTTGACAATACTTTTGCTATACTTTTTGTACACTTTTTTGATGCCCTTTCCCTACACTTTGAGGTTACACTTTTGTACACTTTTTTGGTACACTTTTCATACACTCTTGTAAACTTTGTTGGATGCTTCTGGTACACTTTTGGTACACTCTGACAACACTTTTCCTACACTTTTTGTATGTATTTTTGATACACTTTTTGTACATTTTGGCTACAATTTGACAACACTTTTCCCATACTTTTTGCATGCTTTTCTGGTACACTTTTCCTACACTTTTTGTATGTTTTTTTGATATACTTTTCCTACATTTTGTCTACACTTTTTGTACACTTCTCTTAACACTTTGCCAACACTTTTTGTATACTTTCTATATATTTTCCTCAAATGTAGATCAAAACAAGTGAGACTGTTATTGTTACTTGTTTGTTATTTTTTTAATCTATAATTATAATAAATTGTTGTAAATTTCCTAACATATTCTAATATCCTATGGGAGCAATAAATAAACTAAGCAAATATATATAAAATCTTGTAAATTTCTAATAATATCATAAAATATAATGACATCCCACAGGGATGGTGAATAAAAATAGAAAATATATCCAAAATCCTGTAAATTGATGAAATTATAGAGTAATATCTGAAAATATATGTATTATCAATCTTTTTCTGAGATTTTGATCAATTATCCATAGGAGGTTTTTCCTGATGACAGTTGCTCTTGGGAAAGCATTTCACCACAACAACACACTTTGTGTTATGATTTGCCCCTATTCTTTTCTTCTGTCATTCACATTTGTCATCATCGGCTTAACCCAATGCTTCTACTTCAATAGAGTGCTCTGGAACATGCAATGTGTTCATCATACACCCTTATCTCTGTCATTTTTACTTCCTTTTCCTTTCAAACTTCCTTTGCTCAGTCATAGTTGTTCCACAACATTCTATGACTTTCCATTGCACAGTATATAAGCCTAGGTACCTCGTCTCTTGTACTCTAGCTTAGTCCTGCTCAATCTACCTTGTTCCTCCTTGCTCCCCTCATAGTAACTCACTGCTATCTCTTCAGTAGGCAGACTTACCTTCAAACCATCTGCTATATGTCCTAGCAGGCAGAACCCTTGACCCTATGTGGCAAGTCCTTTGTCATTACCTCAAACCCTTGACCCTACATTCTAGTCCTTTGAGCTTATGCTCATTCCTACCCAGACCAAGCATAACAAAAGGACTAAGCTCTAAGTTTTAGGACTATCATTGTTATAGATCCTCCACCATTCCTCCCAGGACCCCCTCCCACAGAGAACGAGCACTGTGTGGTATGCACAGGCTCACCACTGTAGAACTCCCCTCAGAAACTTTGTCCTCTTTGTCTTCACCCTCTGAACAATCTCACCTAGATCCTGACACCACCCTTCCCACTACTGCTGAGCAACAGGAAGACATTGACCTTGCCCACTAACTCTCCTTGGTGCTTCACATCCCCAGAAGTCCCACACCACCTTCCTCCACCCCAACTGCCTCTCACCCCCCTCTATTCCCCTTCCAAGCACCACATCCTGCCCCTGCCCCCTCCCCTTGTCCACACCTTCACCTCTACCCAACCTCTCCCACCTTTCACACCCCCCTATGATGTCTACCCTCTTGAAACCAGTTGAACTTCACATTGGCTCCCCTGACACCTTCAATGGCAACTACACTAAGGCAACCATCTGGCTGGATTCTGTCAGGACCTACCTTCTAGTCAACAAGGAAGTGTACAGTACTGAGGCGAAGAAAATCACCTTCACCCCCTTCTATATGAAGTCTGGAGCTGTCCTGACTTGGGCTTCCTCTTTCCAAAAAGACACCCTCTCCTTGAAAACCAACAGTAGCATCAAAGGCTTTGGCAACTTCAAAGACTTCATTGTAGCCTTCAAAACTACCTTCAAACACCACGACACCAGAGCCTTAGCCATTACTTGGCTTTCCACCCAATGGATGTCTGGCAATGCCAGAATCCCAGAACTCACTTCATTCATTTCGGAGTTTTGAAACAAGGTCCAGATCAGTGAGATCATGGATGAAAACGTCCTCATTGGATATTTCTTGACAGCCCTACCTGTCTGCCTCATGTGTCGCATTGTGTCCATGGACACCATCCCCACCAAAATCGACAAATGGTACTCCAAGGCTGTTCATTTCCTCACTCAATGGGGAAAGGCTAAAGACATCACCAAAAGGAACAAATCTGGTTCCTCTACATACATACCATTCATTCACCTCCTCCTCCTCATCCTCTTGCCCCTCGAAAGACCCTGACATCATGGATGTCAATGCCATCAAGATCAGTAAACTCACTCCCAAAGAATGCCGCTGATGCATTGCAGAAGGACATTGCTTCCAATGCCGAAAGACTGGTCATCTTTCTGGCAAATGCCCCACCTTCCAATCCAACAACCCAAGGCCGAAGAAGACTTCAGAGAAGAAGGTTAGGAAGGTCGAAGAAGTTCCCCAGCTGAGAGAAGTTGAGGACAATGACGATGAAGAAACCATGGCTCAAATCTCCTTTGCCATTCCAGGTGAGGATTTTTAGATGGAGGGCATACCCCAACACAACAACCCTCCTTTTCTTGTGTGTCTGTACTTGTATCGTCGATAACAAAACGGTCTATGCAAATTCCCATTCACATCATTGAACCTTTGCACTTGAAAGCTGTTGGAACTTGTGCTCTGATTGACTCAGGAGTGCAAATCTCTTGCATTGACTGGGACTTTGTCTGAAAACACAAACTTCCAACAACTGAACTTGCCACCCCCATCACCATCAACAATGTTGACCAATCTGCCAACAAAAATGGTCAAATCTGCTTCACCACCTCCCTCTTTGTCCACATTGGATCGGTAGCTCACCAAGTTACATTCTACATCCTCAATTGTGGAAATGAGAACATCATCCTTGGACTCCCTTGGCTCAAGGAAATCAACCCCACCATCAACTGGACCTCTCGTGAGCTATCCATTCCCCTAGAATCCAATCAATTGGACTGCCTCTATCAAAAACACACCTGACCCCCTCCTCCAACTCCTACCACTCCCACTCCTCAACCCCCTTGCCATGTCAACACCGACATCATCTGGGATGGATGACTCTTCGATTACATGAAGGAGACTCAGCAATAGCATCTCCTTCAAAACCACGATGTCTGAGTCATCCAATGGATCATCCGATGTGGCTCTCATTTTGTCCCAAACACCACCATCACCAAACTCACCACTGCCACTGAACTTGCCATGGCTGCCAAAAAGGCAAAACCCAAGCCTGTTCTTCCACAGGAATATGCTGACTTTGCTTCGGTCTTTTTGAAAGAAGCAACCAACCATGTACCCTCTAGCCAACCCTATGACCATGAGATTAATCTTGATGAATCCTTCACCCCGAAGATCAGCAAACTCTACCCTCTCTCCCCTGATGAGAAGGCAGCCACCAAAGCCTTCCTCAACAAAAACCTCACAGCCAAAAAGATCCGCCCATCAAACTCTCCCCAAGCTGCTCCCTTCTTCTTTGTCAAAAAGAAGGATGGAGGTCTCCACCCCTGCCAGGACTACCAATATATCAATGAACACCCCATTTGGGATGCCTACCCCCTCCCCCTTATTTCCGATCTCATTGACAAGCTCAAGGGAGCTAAAGTCTTCACTAAGTTCAATGTCTGCTGGGGCTACAACAATGTTTGTATCAAAGATGGACACCAATGGAAGGCAGCTTTCATCACCCACAAGGGCCTCTTCAAACCCACCATCATGTTCTTTGGACTTTGCAACTCCCCTGTGACATTTCAACATTTCATGAACAATTCTTTCAGGGACATGATTGCTGAAGGATGGCTCATCATCTACATGGACAACCTCCTTATCTTCTCCCCTGACACCAAGACCCATGAGGAATGCACCAAACATGTCCTACAACGTATGCAGGAACTCGACCTTCATCTGAAGCTCAAGAAATGCAAGTTTGCTGCTTCTGAGGTGGAATACCTAGGCATGATTGTTCACCCAGACAAACTCACTATGGACCCAGTCAAACTTGATGGCATTCGAGAATGGCCAACACCCTCCAAAGTCAAGGATGTCCACTCCTTCCTTGGCTTCGCCAACTTCTACCGACATTTCATCCCTAACTACTCCAACGTTGCCTGCCCCCTCCTTGACCTAACTAAAAAGAACCAACCCTGGAATTGGTCCCCTTCTTGCCAAGATTCCTTCGATGAGCTGAAGAAGCTCTTCCTCTCTCAACCCATCCTCCACCTCCCTGACCCTGCCTGACCTTTCGCCATCACCACTGATGCCTTGAAGTGTTACGCAGGGCGTACCTCGAGTGGATCAAGACTATGTCGAAAGACTTACCAACGAGCAGGACACTCACGAAGAGGTACAACTCAGCTCGAAGGGACGAAGGGACGAAGGACCATGCCGAAGAGGT
>JBBPUI010000173.1:0-31617 GCA_038094615.1 Heimioporus aff. retisporus | reverse complement strand
CCTCCATAAAATCCCCATGCTTTGCCAAACGTATGGACCTGGGTGTGAACACGGTCGTTCAGACCCGGGTGCAAGACATATCCTGTCCCGTTCGGCCCGTACATTCCGGACGTGTGGGCCTCGTCCACCACGTCCACCACGATGTGGGCATGTCCGGACGATCTCCGTCAGAGGGCAAAAGTCGCCGTCCATGCTGTACAGGCTCTCCACCACGACAAACACGGTGGAGGATCCTTGCGTGATCTGGTGATGGTGCTGCAAGACACCACGGAGGCACTCCTCGAACGAAGCCGTCGAGTTATGGGAAAAGCGGTACGAGGGACAGGATGACAGCCGAGTGCCCTCCCGGATGGAGACGTGGACGAGCCCGTCGTAGATGACGACATCGTGCTTTTGTGGAACGGTAGCCATGAGTGCCAAGTTGGCGTCGAACCCAGAAGGAAGTAATAATGCAGACGGCGCTTGAAATAGTTTTTTGAACGCGTCCTCGAGCGCATTGAACCCCGTCGAGTTCCCTGTTCCTAAGCGGGAACCGGTGGATCCAAATAGGCGGTCCGAATCGGCTGAGAGCACCCTGCGCAGAAATATCTCTTTCATGGAAGGGTCGGTGGACAATGACAAGTAGTCATTTGAAAAAAAAATCGGGAGCATGAGACGGGAGCGGTTGGTCGCAGCTGAATACAGTCATGCCTTGCCTGGCTCGATGGGATATCGCTCGCTGGAGCGAGTCGATCAAACATGATTTCTGCGACATGTCAGAAAGGATGGGGAGTGTACAGCGGTAGTCGTTTCAGCATGTCCGCCCTTAAATCTGGAGAACCAACGGCAGCTGATCTCAACGAAGCATAGGAAACTTTTCGATTGGTAAAAGGATTTCAGTCACGAAGCATAAAGTTGGAAACATCTTACGGATGCTATGTTCTGATAAGCATATATCGGGCACTCCAATTGAGGTTAATTGTGCTTTCAACCTATCTAACCTCAGGTGAAGCCCGGTTACACCCGGAAATAATTTTCGTCGTCGGCTGGTTCTGACGGATTTACCCATGGGGACGCCTCCCCGCCAGCAGGCTGTGTCTCTGCGAACGGCTGGTACCAGTGACCGCGTTCTGTTGATGTCCTGGTCAGCAGACTGCGAGGTTGTACTGCCATTTGTGTGATTAGTAAAGCCGGACAACAGAGTGTGAAGGTATCTTCTGTCTCCATGTGTCGGGTTCATTTGTCCTTGATGCGAGCGAAACGGATGGGGTGTGCAGAAATACGGTGATGCTGTAAAAGTTGGACACAAGCACAAGGGCTGCATCGGCGCACTTCAAGGTTCGTGCGAGCACGGAGAGGGAAAAAATAACTACGAGAACCGATTGGTCAGTGATCACCGGGCTCATCACGGATTGTTTGTAAGTCACCATCCCGAAGCTGGCCCCTGCCAGTGAGATTGTATCTCGGACATGTGAAACAAAGAGACGGGGTATTATATCACCACCGTCGGCGTTGGTGTCCGGTAAGTTATTCGACTTCTTCGTTGTCCTCGCAGGTCGTTCCGTAAATGTGCAAACTTTGTGTTTCCCCTTGAGTACGGGAGACCCTCTGACGTGGGGTACATATGGGTGTCGTCGAGCCATTCAGTGGCACTTTGAAGCAGTTGGTGGCATCAATCTCAGGCTAGAATCGGACGACCGCACGTGGTTAGTGCAGAATCCTAGATTCTGTGGGAGACTCCTGCCACGTTGGGTGATCAATCAGTATTGGTGCGGGTGACCATGCCATCTATATATATGTGCTATACAACCCATGCTATCACCCTCCCACCTTGTCCGTTTCTCAGGAAGCCCGCCCGCTCTTACCATCCCTGCTCTCATGTGTCACTACACGCCACCGGCAGCTAATATTGTGCACGTGTTGGCGATGAGTGAAAATAACCGGCACTGTGGCATGATGCGCTGATAGGCCGTATGTACACGCGGACATGCAGCTCATGACGGGGCTATCTTAATCTTGAGCCCCTACCCCACGAGCGACCCCAAAAAGCATGTTAGAGCGGAATACAAGACAGAACACAAATTAGATATGTATGTATACGTGACAGCATATTACACGATCCACGACCGGAAGTGGTCAGTTGTCGAGTCCTTTGATGAACTCGAGGGCTAACCGCGGACTAGATCGAGAAGGGTGAATAACGGGCGAAGGCGAAGGAGGGGCAGAGACAGATACCTGTCCACAGGCTTGACAGGCATTTTCTTATCGAGCAGTTTGCCGCCCTTTTCGAACACGAAGTGGCTCCGCTTCGTCTTGTTGCCGTCGGCGGCGCCGAGGGCGCCGATCAGCGTTCTCTGAGGATCAGAGAGAAGTTGATAAGGCAGTTGTTTCTTTACATCGTCCGTCAGAACAAGCAGGCGCTACACGATATGTACTCACCTTGGCCTGCCACTTTGTCTGAGCGGCGGGCGAGTCCGCGCTCAGGCAGTACACGGCATAGTCGAGCGCCCCAAACTCTTGCCAGACATCTCGGAAGCCGCATGCTTGCGTGGTGCAGCCGGCTGTGGACCGTCAACACGTGTTTCGTGTCAAAAGAGTCGAGGCACGTACGTGTATCGGCCTTTGGAACGAGGAAGAGCACGACACCCTTGTCTACCGTGAGCGAGGTGGTGTCGACGTCGTCGCCCTTCTCGTTCTTGAGCACGAGCGCGGGCATCGTCCCTCCAACATCGATAGCGACGTCCGGCGACGCAGCGACAGCCGGGGGCTCTTCCATCGGCGCATCCTCTGCGGAAGGCAGCTTGGCCTAGCATTATCCGATAGCAAACGACGACGACATCAACGACCCCTCGACGCTCCGACACGCAGCACGGACCTTTTTTGCGTCCTGTTCGCGGTCGCCATCCATGTCTTGATCACCCTCTTGACCCTCTTTCAACGCCCGTTTGCGTGTGGCCCCCGCCGCCTTGGTCGACTTGGCCGTGCCCTCGGGGGCAGACGGTGCTTTGCGAGCCCTCTTCGGCGGGGCCTCTGGCCGTGCCTGTGCAGAGATCCGACTGGATCGACGAGGTGCAGCCTCTGTCGTCGCCTCGGCCATTGTGGTGAAGAAACAAAAGGGCGAAAAAAAAAGGTGGGGTGAAGGTGTGTGGGGATGGACCGAGGGTGGGCAAGGCGATTGATTTTTTATTGGTGGGGGTCTGTGCACACAAACTCAAAGTTGGCCCTCATGGCGTGCGGAATTAAATATTGACGCCGCGTTGGAGGACCGCAACTGATTGCGTTCCAGGGCGTTGTGTGCGCACGGACCTCGCCTTGTCACTGCCACAACCCCATATGGCACTCGGATTGCGTAGGACGTGATGCAACGATGCCACATTGCATTCGTGTCGTTCCTCGATCGATCATCATGGCGTCACCGGAACGCCATGAGGTTATCACGACCTCTGCTCGCTGTGGCCAATGACGTCAAGCAAGCAAGGGAACTACACGAATGCGTTCAGGGACGACATCGAGTACCCTGTGCAAGGTACATACGTTCTGCCCCCACGTCAATGACTTCATCCAACCACGAATAATGCGGCGTCGCGACAGACCATTACCTCGCGGTTGAAGCGTTCAAAGTACATGTCCGACGGACACATCTCGTCTGACAATGCATGTACTCGTTACGCCACCATGCGCGTTGGACGTGATGTTGACACGCACTGGCCAGCCGGTGCGAGCGGGTTCATGTGGGAGGTGAGAAGATCTCCGATCCCAGGAGGGACTACTGGGGACATGGGATGTGACGGGGTAATGTCAAGGATTGGATTTATTTTACAGTACGAAAGGAATGCGTCTAAACCACGCCTGGTTCCAGGACACATTTACATAAGTGGGCTTTGGCGTCAATAGCGAAACATGCCCGATGATACAGTCCATCATCACTTGCACAACAAAAACTTGTGTCGATACGCTGGGACAAGTATAGATGTGGACGTTTGACTTACAATTGAACAGGCACCCCAGCGTCTCCGAACGGGATGGGAAGAGCGTCCTATTGACGGCCCGATCACCTGCTTGGTTCTCTTTGTCAAGCCAATCATAGAAGGAAGTGGGAAGCCGCACACGTGCGATCGCGACAAAGTATCATGAAATTGCGTTTGTGCTTGCTTTTGCTAAGTGTATGGTTGTCGACCTAGTTTCGGTGACGGTAGAGAAGAGCGAAGAGGAGAGGCACTGCGAGAGACGCGCAACGGCATGCTGAAGAAGTCAAAGGAAGGCGGCGTGAAACTGACGATCGGACTTGAGCTGAAACAAACTCGGCGGACTCAGTCGCGTCTATGAGGTTTGGGGATAGGCGGAGGGTCAAACCGTCAACAGAATTTGGCCCTCCGCCTCATAGACGCATTTGGTCACCAGACTACGGGAGACGCCCAACCAAGACTTTGGTTCTAGCCCAGAAGTTTACATGTCTCATCAGAATGAACTTCTGAGCATATGCCCTCGGTAAGCAATGATTTTTATGCCGATCTTTCAAATCGTCAATCACACTGTTCACTCAAGCTTCCGACTTTTGGTCATCGGAAATGTGAGTCTACCTTTGCTTAGTCGACGATGCTCGCACTGACACTGAAAAATCAGTCCGGTGTTGGAAAGTCTACTCTAATTCGAAAAGTGTTCGGCATCGAAGATGTGGTAAGTTCAAGTATTTTGCCCTGCCACCGTAATGATTGCAAATATGTCGGCCAGAATCTTTCCGATCGTGGACGAGGTCAAGCTGATATCGAGCGAGAATTCGGCGCACCGGACAACAAGTTCCTCGCTGTCCACGATAGCCTTGGATTAGAGGGAGCAGAAGGTGACAATCTTAATATCGTCAAACGTTTCATCAGGCAACGGCGAGCCGCGAAGGACATAAAAGATAGGCTACATGCCGTTTGGTATAATCCTAGTCCGTTTGTCGGGGTGCAACTGAGCACAGTCTTTGTAGGATACTTGTTCAGACTCCATATGCCAAGCAACGCTTGCTCGAGTCGAACATGGAAGATTTTTTGAGAACGAGAAAGGAAATCCTTGGCGACAGTGCGTGATTCTAAAGGCCCTAATCTCTAACGACATCACTCATTTTCCATAGTACCAGCGGTGGTTGTGGTGACAATGCTTGACCTGCTACACCAACGGGTGATTTTAGAGGTGTCAAAGATACCCGATGTCAAAGGCCCCGAGGAAGTATATCCAATGGTGGAACGGATAAAACTAAAGGTTTTGGATGATTACTGCACGAAACCCCTACGGGCCGCTGCGGGTGACATACCGTACGTAGCCGTTTCGGGTGTGTACTTTCTATTCGTCGTTGTGCGTTAGGCTAATGGATCGCAGCAAAGGGTAATTTTGCATCAACGACTTCTGGGTTAGTCGAGACTACAATCTCTGAGATCAAGTGGTACATCAGAACCAATCCATCCTACATCAAAACGGCCAAGCAGTTGCATTTCGAACGTGACGCACCGTTTCACATTGCCAGAATTGCCTTGCCAGGAGTCGGCATAAAGGCAAAAGTTGACCTGATCCTGGAGTACGCGCCATCCGACGTTTACTACTTCCCCAATCTTATTCCTCTACAGACTCGCGAAACATTGTGCGTGCACGGTCGTTCTTAGGGTATTTCCATCTCTGAGCGTGGACGAGGTTGGAGGAACCTCAGTATGAGCACCAAACTTTCCCAGGATGCAGTGAAGGAAAACTTGTTCTGCATACATCGAGATGTGCTTCTAGCTTGGAACTTTAATGACCCAGGGATGGTAAGGAGTTGCCACTTTTCATGCTCCGACCACATCACATTGCTGAAGGTTCTTCAAGCAGATGATCTACGGGCTGCGTTACTGGACACTTCAGATATACAGAACGCTCCGTATGTCGGAGACATTGATGATCCAGCACAGTGCCTAACTGTGTGTCCACAGAATCCCTGTGGTGCCGACAGTGTTCGCATTGGGTGAACTCATCGTTGACTTGAATAAGAATACCTTCGCGCTTCCCAAGGCAGGAGCAATGGCTGTCAACTCACTCTGCTCTGAGATTTCAATGACTCCGTGAGTTGCCTCATCCTTTTCCGAGGACACGGGAAATCTAAACACCCGCCTCAAGTCAAACGATGGTGAAACGTTTCATGGCGTACATTACGGACCTAGTCTACGTCATGAAGATCCTCTTCGTACTGTCATCGCGGAGGCCCATTATGTCTCGGGATACAGCTCTTGCACTCAAGGTCTATGAGCGGGCATATAGGGGCTGGCTTCACAAGGAAGTTCACTATTTCTGTTACGACAGCGCAGCGCCGCGTAGAGGCCGTGACACCGTGATAGAGAAAATTGAAATTCTCATCAGACGATTTCTCATTACTGACAAGCAAGTAGACTGGTTGCGAGACCTGATCCAAGCTAGACCAGCATCCTCCCCATATTCAGTTTCGCGGCTCCCATCTATAGTTATACCAAGCAGTCTGGCGTCGGACGAGTCAGAATTACATCTGCCACAGCAGGTTGGTGATCACATGTTGTCCACGATCATGGTTCTTTGGTCCGCATAGCGTTGTATACATAGAATCTGGCCTCCATGTTGCTAGAACGAATATATACGTCAGGAGAGTTGTAGGTTGTTTGCTGCAGTCCTAAGTATGTAGGTACTAGCTGAGAATTATGTAACCACTCGATTGGAGCCTGGAGTTTCGCACTACGATATTGTGGCAAGTTACTATAATTAGTGCTACTAGCATTCGCTGATCCAGGTAAATCAGGATCAAGAACACATTCCCGATTAGTATCCACTCTGCTTACCTGGTTTCTTCAGATTCCGGCATGGATTCTAATTGCATCTACCAGCAGCGAGAAGTCGAAGAAATTGCTATTACCTGTACGATCCTCGTTCCGAGTTTCATAATAGTTCATGCATTGATTAATGAGGCTAGCCATCCGAGCAACAGATCTCACTGTTGGTATGGAGCGAATTTCAGCTGGCTTTTACATCACTGTACGGCACAGCGACCGTGAGTGGAGAACCGAAAATAAACATGTACCAATCAACAACGATGCCATTTTATGGCATGGTAGTATTCCAATGTAAGGCCCTCTTACCCCACTTCAAGGTTTCGGTCTAAAAGGATACTACAGACCGTCCAGCCTATCTGCCACTGTTTGTTTGGTAGTGTACGCACCTTTCGAATTTGAGCCTATGCTCGGCCGGGGGGAGGCATTGCGTGAGTTCACTGTTACCGTCAAACAACTGTTGGATCGTCATGCAAAAGGTCTTGGTGAGCGGTGCACAGAGTGACTATAAAGATCCGAGCATTCACATTCTTTCAGCGTTTACTTTCCCGCAGATAGCCGGAGATGCTAAATCGCCTTGTTCGTCCCTTAGAGTGACGGTCAGACGACAGAGACACGAGAGTGGGGATTCACCGGCCCTGGCGCCGAAGGTTCTTACGGGCACCTACTGCGTGAGTAGGCAACTTATGCCAACGCTGTCGTTGTAAAAAGAATGCATTTGCAGCTGCAAGTCACGGAACTTTTGGGTCGACTCGAAGACGCCACGAATCGTGGTCACGACGCTCTCTCTCGTTACCGAAAGCACTGGGATATAGAGGATCTTGAATGCTCTATTCAGCTATTTGAGCATGTGCTCGACGATTGTCCCTTGGAACACCCTTGTCGTGCCGCTGCCCAGTCCAACTTGGCCATGGCATGGCTCATCCGTTGTCAGGCTGATGGCTCCCATGATTCCTTTGACCCTTCGATCGGTTTATATCGTGATGCGCTTGCCGTTCGTCTCCCAAGCCATCCTGACCGGCCTTCAACGCTCATCCGGTTGGCCGATGCACATATGATGCGATTCGAGAGGCACAGAGATCTAGCAGACGTCACTCAAGCCGAAGCCCTTCTTCGCGAAGCGGTGGACCTCAGCTCTCCAGAAAGTATCGAAAAGAGATCGGCTGCTTCCGCGCTGCAGTTATGCGCGCAACGTACAGCGAACTTGCATGGGCATTCATCCGAGACGCAAGATGGTATTTCAGGTTCGAGTAAAGTTCCATGGGCATCGGTTGTCGAGTCATTCCGCCGATTTGAACAGCTCCATGATATAGCCGACCTTCAATTCGCGATCTCAGTTTTGGAAACCTCTGCCTCGAACTCGATCCGCGATCGCAGTTATCCTGCAGTACTTGGGAATCTCGGAGTGGGGTTATTGTATCGCTTCAGGCATCTAGGCCAGCTGGATGACCTTGACCAAGCAATCTCCAGACAGGAGGATGCGATCGACCTCACCCCCGACAGTCACCCTGACAAACCTGGACGTTTGAACAACCTAGGAAACACCTTTCTCGTTCGTTTCCAGCGCCTTGGCAACTTCCTAGACCTCGAGCTGGCGTTGTTGAAGCACAAGGAAGCCGACGACCTCATTTCTGGCGATCACCCGATCGGACCCCGCCATCTAAACAATGCTGCATATGCCTTTGTGACCCACCTGAGACATTCCGGCAGGATACGTTTTCTTGAAGATGCGATTCGTTTCTACCGGAAAGCATCAGAGCTTACTCCGGAAGAATACCGCAACAAACCAACCTATCTAAATAACCTCGCCATCTCCGTCTTTGCTCGTTTCAGGTACCTAGGCGAGACGGATGACCTCGAGCAAGCCATTTCGGTGCACCGGCAAGCCGTTCAACTCACCTCTGACACCGATGAAGAATTGTTGTGTTTAAGCAACTTGGCCAATTCCCTCGTTGCTCGTTTCGAGTACCTTGGCGAAAGAAATGATCTCGATGAAGCGATTTCGGGCCACCAACGGGTTGTGTTGCTCACCCCTGCCGGGCACCCTGATAAACCCCGGCGTCTCAACGACCTTGTCAGGTGCTTCAGAACTCGCTTTGAGTATCTCGGTGAACTGGGCGATCTCGAGCAGGCATTTTCAAAACACCGCGAGGTGATGGAGCTTGGTGGTCCACAGCGCAGCAATCATGTTTACTTAAATAGCCTTGCTAGCTGCCTCCTCGCTCGCTTCTTGTACCTTGGTGACTCGAACGATCTCGAGGAAGCAATTTTAGGGTATAAGAAAGCCGTTGATTTCGCTCCTAATAATCCTAGATATTCAAATGACTTTGCCGCCTCCCTCTTTGTTCGCTTCGAACGGCATGGGGAATCGAACGACCTCGAGCAAGCGATCATGGGCCACAGAAAAGCGATCGCTCTCGCCCGTCCAAGTCCCACAAATCACGTCTATCTACACGGCCTCTCCACCTCGTTGCTGGTTCGTTTCATGCATCTTGGCGACCCAAACGACCTGGAACAAGCAGTCTCTGGATACCAGAAAGCTATCGAACACATACCTGGAGGACATTGGCGTAAACCTGATTATCTGGACGACCTCGCCGCATCCCTTTTCATCCGTTTTAACTGTTTCGGAAAAGCCGATGATCTGGACGAGGGGATCGAGAATCTCAGGAAAGCTGTGGCAATTGTCAACGATGGTCACGCCGACAAACCCCACTATCTAAATAACCTTGCTATCTGTCTCAGCTCTCGTTTCACACAGTTTGGTAGGCCAGACGATCTTGGAGAGGCCATCGCGAGGCATTTGGAAGCCGTCAAATGCCCCACCGGGCGTCAAACAAACAAACTGAATGGCCGGAAGAACCTCGTCGCTCGATTCGCACAACACGACCATATATCGCAGAGCGACATCGAGCGAGCGATTGCGCTGCACAGGGAGGTCGTGCGGCTTACCCCCGATTTCCATCGGGAGAGATCGCGACGGTTGCGTGACCTCGCCAACAGTCTGGTCGTTCGTTATGAACACGTTGGGGAGTTGAAGGACCTCGAGGAAGCAGATCGGACATACAAAGAAGTTGTGCAACTCAAGGATGTATCCTTGTCGCCGACGTCCTCTGCTTGCCTCGTGCAGAGTTCCTCGGGCCCAACCGCGTAGCTGCAGTCCCCATTGAGTCAGAGGACAATTTAAAGACAGAATATACAGCGAGAGTTTTATTCTGAATTGAATTGGGTGTGCCCCGGTACCGTAATTGTGTTCATGATAACAACATGGCCGTGATTCGTCCGAGTACATTGCATCCAGTAATGTTCAGAAATTGCACGTTTGTACATTCCGTTCCCGGAGAGGGGCAGGCGAGCAGACTCCTGGTCCCAGGAGGGATTAGGATGAAGTGAGGTGGGGCGGTGTTCAGGACCGATTTTATTTTGGAGTACGAGGGAGTGCGAGGCTGGAGTGACCACGCTCACCAGGATACGTTTAAGAGGGTTTTAACATGAATAGCGAGACAGACGATGATGCAATCCATCACTACTTTGCCCAACACAAACAGGAAAGGTTCTGCAACAAAGTGTGGAATGAAAAAAACACAAACTGTGTCCATACGCCAGGACGAGCATAGACGTAGATGTTGGAGTCAATAATTGGACAGGCACCTGCCGTGGGTCAATTCAGTTTCGGTGGTGGTGGAGAGGAATGAAGGAGAGAAGCATCACCAAGTCTGATCGACCTCCCCCAGTCAGTAAGTCTCGCATTAGCATCCGAGACGTCGGTTGTAGTTTCAGACCAAGTCTGGATCGGACCTGAGTTGAACCAAACTCGGAAACTGCCGATCAAGACTCTAGACGCTTACATGTCTCGTCAGAGGGAACTCCTGAACACATGCCCTCGGTAAGCGTTTTATTACCAATCCTTTTATCGCCCGATCACGCTCTTTGCTTAAGCTTTCGGCTTTTGGTCGTCGGACCCGTGAGTTTGCCTCTGCTCAGCCAATGATGACCGCACTGACACTAGTACTGACAAATCAGCCCGGTGTTGGAAAGTCTACCCTGATTCGAAAAGTGTTCGGCGTTGAAGATGTGGTGAGTCCAAATATTCTGCCCCGCTATCGCAATGATTATATGTCGGCCAGACGGTTTTCAATGATAGACGAAGCCAAGCAGATATCGAGCAAGAATTCATCGCACGGGACAATAAGTTCTTCATTGTCCATGATAGCATTGGATTCGAGGCAGGAGAAAACGACAATATCGATATCATCAAACATTTCATTAGCAAACGGCGAGCCATGAAGGAGATAAAAGATAAACTACATGCCGTTTGGTACGACCTTGGTCCGTCTGTCGGAATGCATTGGGCACGGTCTTTGTAGGGTAGTCCTCCCAGTTCCATATGGCAAAAGACGCTTGCTTGAACCGGGAGTAGAACGTTTTTTGAGGGAGAGAACGGAGATCCTTGGCGACAGTGCGTAACTCGAACGGTCCTAATCTTTAACAATATCATTCATTTTCCATAGTACCAGTGGTGGTTGTGCTGACCAAGCTCGACCTGCTACACCAACAGCTACTCTCAGATATGTCGAAAAAAGGTGCGGTCAAGAGCCTCCAGGAAGGAGTGGCAATGGTGGAGCAGGCGAAGCCAAAGTTTTTGGATAACTACTGCACGAAGCCCCTTCGGGCCGTTGCGGGTGACCTCCCGCACGTGGCTGTTTCGGGTGTGTACGTTCCATCTGTCACTGTTTGTTAGGCTAATGGACCGCAGCGGTGTATGGATTTGAAGCGACGATTCCTGAGTTGGTCGAGATCACAATGTCTGAGATCGAGCGGATCATCTGGGCAGACACATCGCATGATGGGTTCTTGCATGTCGCCAAAAGAGCTGCGCCAGTGAGCATCGAGGAAAAGGCTGACCTCACCATCAAGTAAGTTCAATATTACCACCCCGAGAGCCATTTCATATTGTACAGGCTGGCGAAGAAAAGTGCGTGCTTGTCCATCAATGGATTGCATCCCTGAATAGAGTTCTAGGATATGGGAGGAACCTCGGTGTGAACCTGACTCTTTCCAGCAAAAGAATCAGTGCATACTTGCTCGACATTCATCGGGATATCATCCAGATTTGGAATTTTAATGATCCGGATGAGGTAAAAGGTTGTCTCCTCGCATGCCATTGCACTCAACATTGCCAAGGTTCTACAAGGGGATAACTTCAAAGCTGCTTTATTGGATGACTCCCGTCTTGGAATAGATTACAATGCCACTCCCGGGATTCTCAAGTCACGGTAAGTGATCGTTCCCTATTTATTGCCGGTATCAGCGAATTCGAACAATGAAGCTAGTCATGACATGGTAAAACGCTTCATGGCATACATCTCGGATCTCATCTATCTCATGAAAATTCTCTTCATTTTGTCACTTCGGAGGCACATCACTTTTCAAGAAGTGGCTCTTTCTTTGAAGATCTATGAGAAATCAGAATATAGAAACGCAGTTCACCTAGATATTCGCGACTTTACTGCCAGCTATGAGGTACCTCCTGGACGTGACACGGTGATAGAGAAAATTGAAGAGATGACTCGACGATACAGCATCACTGTTCCTGAGGTCGCCGAACTGCGTCGCAAGGTTCAGGACGAGACAGATGACTCGACGGAGCAATCCAATCCACCTGCTATTACGCAGGTAGCCTCTGAAGAGGGATCAGATTCACTCGTGGCCTTTTCAACAGCCTCGCCAAGCGAGTCTGATCTGCCTCTACTGCAGCAGGTTGGGGGTCGTACGATGACCATGTTTATGGTTCTTTGGTCGGCATAATCAGTGTACGGAATTTGGGGGAGTCTATCGTAGAGTGTGCTCACTTTGAATGTAACTCAACGGCTCATTGCCTATCCATATCCTGTTCGACAACATCCACATTATACTATGAGATGAGGCGTGGAGCAATGGTGATCATGTATTATTTCATTCCTCGTGGATTTGCATCAAGATTTGATGGTGATTCCTTGTGTTTCATGGAACAGGCACTGGTGAAACTCACACCCCCCCCCCTTGACGGACACCTAATCTTACATAATGGCCACGTGGACAGCTGAACGAAAAAATGTCAACAAGCAGCGATCGATTGATCACCAATGATCAGACAGGCACAGTTTTCGACTCCAGTGTAAGTTCTCGCATGCGTCACGATTGTATTGCTCAGCAACAACATGACGAGGAAATCGTTATCACTGGTACGATTTCCATCTCAACGTTTCGCAATTCACAAGTGGCGATAACTCAACACCAAAGCTATCCGAGCAACAGACCTCACTATTGGTCTGGGTCGGATTCCCGCCGGCTTTTATACTAAAGTACAGCACAGCGATCTCGAATGGAGGACCCCGAGCAAACATGTTTCGTTAAGTAATGATGCTGTCGTATGGCATGGTCCAATCCCAATGTGAGACTTTCATAACTCACTTAGGTCTCTCTTGAGAAAAATCGCAGACCGTCCTGTTTGTCTGCTACCGTTCATCTCGGGTTATATGCACCCTTCGAGTTTCAACCCACACTGGGTCGGGGAGAGCCGTTACGGGAGCTAACCGTTACCGTGCAACAGCTTCTGGATCGTGATGAAAAAGGTCTTCGTGAGTTATGGTGGAGGGTATTTTATATGAGCCTGGATGCTCATATTGTTGCAGCATTTGCCTTCCATCCAATGGACGGAGATGTAAAATCACCCTGTTCATCCATGTTGGTCACTGTCCAGCGGCGGAGATTAGGGAGTGAAACCTTGTTTGCACCAAAGGTTCTTGGCCCTCATGGTGTAAGTGAGTAATTTTTTCCTTGATTGTGACGGTACAAAGCGTGCATCCGCAGGTAGCAAAAGAGCCACTTGATCAGCTAGAAGAGGCCACAGATTTAGGCCACAACCTTTTCTCACGGTACAGAAAATACAAGGAAACATGGGACCTGGAGCGTTCTATTCAATTGTTTGAGCAAGCGCTCAATGATTGTCCTCCGGACCATCCTTGTCATGCTGTTGCTCAGTCAAATTTGGCGATGGCAAAATTCGCTCACTACCAGATTGTTGAATCCGATCTGCCTTTCGCCGTTCCCATCTCCTTGTATCAAAATGCGCTCGTGACCCGTCCCGCCGGCCACCCTGACAGACCCTCTACGCTGATCCAGCTCGCATGCGTGTATTATACGCAATTTGAGAGGCAACGAGATCCAGCGGACGCTGCCCAAGCTGAAGCACTGCTACGTGAGGCGGTAGACCTCACCTCCGCTGAAAGCTACGAAAGACGATCAGCAACCTCTGCGCTACAACTATACGTAGAACGTTCAATGGATGCTGTTCGTACACGTAGCCCTTCGTCCATGAAACGATATGGTATTTTAGACGTGGAAGGTAGGGATCCGCTAGCTCCAGCTGTTCTGCTACTTGGGCACTTCGAGCAGTCCAGTGATCCGACCGATCTTCAGCAGGCAATCTCATTTCTGGAGACAATAGTTTTGGACCCGGCTTGTGGCCCCCACTATCCTGCAGCCCTAGGGAACCTCGGGGTGGCGTTATTGTATCGGTTCAGTTACCTCGGCCATCCGGACGACCTTGATCATGCAATTCGGAGACAAAAGGAAGCTATTGATATGACCCCTACGGGCCACCCTGACAGACCTGGTCGCTTGAGCAACCTCGGAAATTCCATGCTTGTTCGTTTTGAACACGCAGATAACCCGGTCGACTTCGAAGAAGCGCTGTCAAAGCACAAGGACGCCGTCAGCCTCATTTCTGACAACCACCCATACAAGCCTCGTCATCTGAACAACCTTGGGAATACCTTCATTGCCGGCTTGGAGCGCCTTGACAGGATGGAATACCTAGATGAAGCCATTTCCTCGTATCGAGAAGCCTTAGCACTCGCTACATCTGTGAACTCGAATAAACCTACCTATCTCGACAGCCTTGCCACCTCTATCATCACCCGGTTTTTCCGCCTCGGTGAGATGAGGGACCTTGAGGAGGCCATCTCATTTCATAAACAAGCCGTCGAGCTCTCCCTGGACAGTCAATCCGGAAAGCCCATTTATTTGAACAATTTTGGGAATGCCCTCGCCGCTCGTTTCGAGCGTCTTGGAAACCTGAACGATATTGAGCCAGCCATTTCGGCCTACCAACAGGCTACGGGCCTCATCTCTAGTGGTCACTCTGCTAAGCCTGGATACCTGAACGATCTAGCTAACTGCTTCAGAATTCGCTTCGAGTCTCTCGGTGACTCAAGCGACCTTGAGCAGGCGATTTCGAATCATCGAAAAATCATGGAGCTTGATGATTCAAACCACAGCAATCACGTCTATCTAAACAGCCTTTCTACCACTCTCCTCACTCGTTTCAAGTACTTCTGTGAACCGAATGACCTTGAGGAAGCAGTCTCGGGTTACAAGAAAGCTATCGAACTAACCCCTGATGGTAATCGCAACAAAGCTGGCTATCTGAACGACTTTGCTCTCTCCCTCTTCACCCGTTTCGAATGTCATGAGGAGCTGAGCGACCTTGAGCAAGCGGTTTTGAGTCACAAAAAAGCAATCACACTCGCCAGTCCAGGTCGTACAAATCATGTCTACCTGAATGGCCTTTCCACGTCATTGCTCGCTCGTTTCATGCACCTCGGCGACCCAAGTAACTTGGAGCAAGCAGTCTCGGGATACCGGGAAGCTATCAAACACATACCTTCGGGACATTGGCGTAAGCCTGATTATCTAGACGGCCTCGCCGCGTCCCTCTTCATCCGTTCAAACTGTTTTGGAAAGTTCGATGACCTAGACGAGGGGATAGAGACTCTCAGGGAAGCTGTGATACTTGTTGCTGGTGGTCACGCCAACAAACCCGACTATCTCAATAACCTTGCTGTCTGTCTCAGCTCTCGTTTCACACGGTTTGGTAGGCCAGATGATCTTGGAGAGGCCATCGCGAGGCATCGGGAAGCCATCAAATGTGCTACCGGACGTCAAACAAAAAAACTGAATGGCCGGAAGAACCTCGTCACTCGATTCGCACAACACGACCACATACCGCAGAACGACATCGAGCGAGCGATTGCGCTGCACAGGGAGGTCGTGCGGCTTACCCCCGATTTCCACTGGGAGAGATCGCGACGGTTGCGTGACCTCGCCAACAGTCTGGTTGTTCGTTATGAACACATTGGGGAGCTGAAGGACCTCGAGGAAGCGGATCTGATATACAAGAAAGCTGTGGAGCTCGAGGATGTGTCCTCGGCGCCGACATCCTCCGCCCAACTTGGGCTCGATTGCGTAGCTGCAGCCCCCACTGATGAGCCAGTGTCAGAGGGCTAGGACAGAATATATAGGTCGAGTTTTGTTCTAAACTGAGTTTGCCTAGGTACCGTGATTGTGTTTGCGATAGCATCATGACGATGATTTGTCTGGGTACGTTGTACCTAGTAATGTTCAACAGGTTACTTGTACGACTTTCAATGATTGCACAACATAGCTACCTATATCAATGGACGACAGAGCTACAAACGAATCTCCAGCTCCATAGAGTTACAGAAAACGCGAACAAAGGTAGATGTACTCTTCTGTATGTGCTACGTGTTTGATGTAGGAGGCTGCTCCGAAGCCGGCTCTGGCCCCAGAAGTTGTAACAACGCATCCATGTGTAACTCGCAGATGGCCGCAAACCAAAATTCGTGCTCTGAATCATGAGTTGTGACAAGGTTATGCGCGATTTCGTGAGCAATCGTAAGGAACCTAGTAGCAAAGGGTAACATAAGCGACCATCAGTGTACGCGCTATGATGGACGAAACAAACCATGACGACAAGGCCCTTCGTGAGTTTCCCTTCTTGACATCCTGGTAATCTTTTTGAAAAAAAAAAAAGTCTATATTTCAGTAAGCTGGTCCTCTACGAGAAGAATCGCACGTACGCCACACTTCAAAATATCGAAGGTTGACATAAATTGTCCCTTGGTGATTGAACGCGATACATCCCGCAGATTTATCGTAGAAAACGCGCAGAGTTTCCACGGGGAGGCTATATATCTTGCCAACGTGGGTGATGAGGTGCGCGAAACGCGTGAGTCGGTCTCGCTTGCGTTCTACGAATCTATTCCTCTCCGGAATGCCTATCCCCAAAGTTTATTGACATCAAAATGTCCTATATCATGTCGAATTACCTTGGCCCACGTAGATGCCAACGTCTTCTATCGATTCTGTCTATTTGTTAATAACGGGGCGAAGTGAGAATGTGGTACGAAAATTACCAAGGAACATCAAACCCTCCATTGGTTCGGACGTGTTACAGTAAGTTTCCCTTAAAAATTTGACCATGGCCAAATCGCTTTTGTGGTGTGGTCTGGAAGTAGAAGCTCGAATGGATCCGTTTACAACAGACTCTGACACTCCAGTGAGAAAAAATGCCATCTTGGACACCTTTTAATTTCTTACCTATGTACTCTCGAGGCATCACTTGATTCGCGGTCCTTGAAGAGCAGATTAGATGATACAGAACTACATGTTAAGTAAACTCACGTAAACGGGGTAAGACGCTCGTTCATGTCCCCAGAGGGCTGATCACTCGTGCGAGTCACAGCGCGGAACGCATTACGAACATAGCTAGTAAACCCGGCGAGAGCAGGGGACGTGTCGGGAGATGCTGGGAGCGAATCTTCTGCGCAAGCATTGCTCTCGGTGACAGAATGACCTGTCGGATCGGAGGAGGTGGAAGTGCATTTAACTCCCGTTTCAGCGGGGGGAGACTGCGTAACAGGAGAAACGGTGGGAGGGTTGGGGGTATTAAATGTAGCTGGACAATATGATTTCTTTGCATTGGTCAGGCGCAGGTTGTTGAGGGTGGACGAAGATAGAAACTCCTGGTCAACTATGTACTGCGGTTAGCTTGCAGATTGGTTGAAGTAATGAAGCTGACCCTCGTAGCCTCTTTTCTTCAAAACTTCGAGATCTTCGGAAAGTATGCTCGTGAGGAGTAAGGCATCGTTGAGGTTTACTTCGCAAAGCAACACTCTGCACAAAGAGACGGCGAGTCTTTTTGTTCTAGGCTTGAGAACAAAAAAAGCAAGATTGGAAAAAGCGCTCACTCGTACATATCACGCTCTGCTGCGAGAGAAACCCATATTTGTATTGTTCCTTCTTCATCCTTTGCAGCAGCCCACGCGTCTCTTTCTCTTGTGATAGGCCTTTCGTTTCCGATGGTGAGGGTTTGAGTGACAGACAGACGCTCACAGACCCTGACATCAATTCTATCCGAAGAAAGGGTAGCTGTGGCTCCGAGCCGCTGGTGGGAGTGGCTAAATAAGGGAAGTCTTTCTTGGACCAATTTCGCTATTTCGGAACACAATTTCTCGCCATCCTCCTCGTTTGACAGATTCTTGGACGAATTGCAGTCATCTCGAACGGCATTAGTCAATCGTTTGGACCCAAGTAAGGAGTAAAACTCTATCCCATTTAATCAGTAAAACATTGTTTTATCGAGAAATTTATTGGTTCTCACCTACAAGTTCAGGAGGCATGTCTGGCGGCGCAGCAACTATTGAGTCGGTGAAGAGTTTGTAGGTGGGTATATCGTTCACAATGACTATATCACTGGGCTTCCGAAGAGAGGGCACGCTCTTCCATCCGCCCGACTCCATAGTCTCCCGTCGAAATCCAAGCAGAAGCGGCTTATTACACATTTTGCTTATGGTGTCATTCGAAATGTGATTGCTCCGGACAGCGAGCTCGCGTAGCTCTTGCAAGTATCTACTTTTTTTCCAGTTAGCAATGTTCAAACATGACCCCCTGAAGAAATTGACCGTTCATGTCCTGCAAGCCTGTAGAATTCACTGTGGTTGTTGACAAGGCAATCCGCGACGTTCTGTTCAGAAGGCTCATTCTTGGCGCCACATTCGCGCAAAAACTTGACCGCCACAGTCCCAAAGTTGACAAAGTGGAATAGCTTCGTGTAGTAGTCATGTTTCATATTCGGCCCAAGGTAACATTGGATTGGGATCAGCATTTCCCGGCGTTGACCAGAATCGGTCTTCGGAACAATAGGTAATCGAGAGAGAGTCTTAAGGTCATCCTTCGCAAAGCCTGTAACAATGTTAAACATACTCCAAGAAATGTGGAAAGGAGATCGCTTACATGAAATGTTATTCCACAAAACCTCAAACCACCGACGGGCGATGTCTTCACTTGGTGGCGGCTTTGTCTGTAGCATTCGAAGTAGAAACGAAGAAGGCGGATGTCGCTGTACGCCTAGCTTCTCGAGGCTACTTTCCCGATCCTTGAGCCGTGTGACAGCAAGATCAAGCGTTTTCCACTGATTATCCAGAAATACCTGAGTTAACATTGGTGAGCACAGATACTCCGAGAATCGAGATCTCAGTACCTCTCCCAACTTTTCAAGGTAGCGAACGTCCACCTTCACCGCCGGTATAAATGCTATATGTTGGAAATTGTCGGGCCTGTAGTTCGAATATACCGATTGAAGGTTAGCACACAAGTAGTCGAAGGCCGTTTCCCCGACCGTAGTGTCCTGAGAACACAACTCTATAATCTCCTCTAGGTTGGGGTTGCGACGCAAACCAAGTCGATACATGAGTTCGGCTACGCAATAAGGTGTCAGGAGATCTCCAAAAACTAAGTTAACAATTCACCTTCGGGGCTCGTGTCTCGCCATTCAGACCTGTCTCTCCATGCAAGGACCGGTAGTCCAAGTCGCTGGAACGTGGACGTCGGAGGATAGAGTTCGCTAGCACGAAAGCGCGCTTCGCTGGTGTCATTCTTGCCACCTACCCCAGAAAAGGCATGGAATTCTTTCAATTTAATGATTTCTTCTAGAGTGAAAGTTTCAACAACTTGAACGAGATAATCCAGAAGATCAGAATTGCCCCATTTTCCCGTTTCGACCATCCTAGCACAAACAATGATTGAATCAGATGAAGATTCATGCCATAGGCCGGCTTACCGTTCCAAGAGAAGTTGGGGAGGAAGATGCTGTTGCACTCCTAAATCTATGAGGAGCCGTTCCATGTCCCCGTTGAGCCCAGCGCCCGAAGGAAGCCGGACAACTTTGAGCTCTAAGTCATCAAATGCTGGAATGTCCCAGCTGGGGAGATAGGTTTCCGTCGGGCAATACAATTCGCGCACGACTGGGATACACTTCTCACGCGCAAATATTGACTTGGTCAGACTGCGTATCTCGTCCGAGGATGACCATGCGGTGGAGACGATGCGCAAGACACACTCGGCCCACTCCGCCGACCGAGCAAAATCATGTTTGGGGTTGTTCGATCTGATTTCCGGTAGCGTGTAGTACCGAAACCAGTCTACGATCGTGAATTCTCGCCAGCCAAGCGATTTCAGTCCAGCTGGGCTGAGCTGTTTGGAAATATCGAAGGATATGAGAGAAGGGGGCATCGGGCTGTCCAACGGGAGGTGGGCCGCAAGAGCCTTTGGAATGAATGACCGTATTGAGGTCAATTGAATCTTTGTTCCACATGCGTCCCAAAAGCTAGCAACTTTTGAAATCTCTGCCATGTCTGCAGTCGAACAATGCGATGTCTGCCATTGGAGACAGGCAACAAGCTCCCCTTCGTGGAGAGTACGTCCACGTAGATCCCGTAGCACATCCGAGAGTGTGATGTCGCGTATCCTGTGTTCATTTGGCAGCGCACGCGTAATGCGCTGCGCAGCTTCCGCAATCTCGGGTAAAAGAATTGGCACGTTCTTCAAGAACTTGCTGGCGAGTTGATCGAACAACCTTATGTCCGTGGCATGGCGGACTCCGACGGAAGACAGTAGTCTCAGGGGCAAATTCGAACAACGATAGAACGACTCTTGCAGCAGCTGTGCGACTGTTTCCGCGGGTACGGATTTATAAAATGTAAAGAACTTGAGGACATGAATAAAGCGGTCCCGTAGCCGGTCTTGAAATGTTGAGTCATTTGATTTGGTTGCTTCATTCCATGAAGTTTCGATAGCAGACAACTCTGACTCATAAACAACCCGAGCTAGAAAGCCTCCGACACATAGTAGCTCCTTGTTCCACGCTAACAAGCGGTCAGAATTGAACATCAATATCCCCAGAAAATTGGTGAGGGTGCCTACCAGCGACACTCCTATTACTGGTTCCTGCATTAGAGCCGCGCTATGCTACAACATGATAAAGTGACTTACGCAAGGTCTATTGATTCACGTTCAACAGTGGGGATGAACATTGAAGCCATGTGTCCAGCGATACCCGTGCTTTGACTAGTTGAATGGCCCTAAAACGAATGGGATGAAGTGATACAAAGCGAGTAATCCGTGACGAACGATAAAAATTTTTGGATGCGATGCCCTGATTTGAGGTCAGCCAAGCCTACAATACAGTCAGTATGAATATTACCTACCCATCTAAATCAGCGCGAAGTCCCTGGAATACTCGATTCTCATGGTCCATACGTCCACTCTGATCGTACTCGTCTTTCCCAGTCTGAAAACAAGCTAATTGAGAAATAACGACGATCAACCGGACCGGGAGAACCCACATATACCAGGCTATAATCGAGTTGCGAAGGGGGCCGCTTATATGTACACCGAAATAGGCCTGCAGACAGCTCCTTGTGCTCGTTGAAAGCCACTTTCGTTGTATATACTGTTAGATCCAGGTTTGTTACGTAAAAGTGTGAAGGATTTCCAGCCGGTGTTGTCTGAGCCCTATCGCAGTTCTCAGAATCAGAACGCTCTGGGCCCTCCGTTGGTAGTGGTTCGAGTTCCCCATTAAAGATTTCGGCTTGAATTGTGAATCCTGGCAAGAAACACTCAGCGTACAGAATTTTGATGCCTGGATAACACTCACGCTGACATTCGATCTTACTTACAGTCATCGTCTTTAATGGGCTATCGCACACGAACCTAGGAGGTACGCTGACGCGTTCAGGACATCTTGAAGACTTGGTAATCTGTCCGATACGACGTCCGTCGAGGAAAACTTTTACGTCCTTTAAATGTGACATGAATGTGATCGATGTTGCAAGAAACCGAATGAGATCAAATAATGCTGGCATTGGACCGGGGTCTCTTAACGGAATATGGAAGGTTGTCCACTGAGATTCAGTTCTGTCCGTCCCTTCTTGGAAACGTAACTGAGGTAGAATGAGAAAGGATACTTTAGCATGTTAATATCCGACAGTATCCCACCTGCTCGTTATTGTTCGACCAGTAAAATTTCATCGCATGACCTTCAATCATATTTATCTCATTTTTCTCCTAGAAAGGTGGTTTGACGTACCGTCAGACAGTACGAGTGGTTCATTAGTCACAGAAAACAAGCTGTAAAAACCTGTTTCCAGGTGGAATACATATCCACGCTCACATACAGGAGTAAAAGGATAACCAACCGACGCCAAATGCACCAATCTTCGCGGGATTGATATTCCCTTTGGCTATAGGTAATATGATTATAAACATGTCGTCGTTGAAAAGGGATGTGACACACCAATCCTTACGAGTCTTGCCCAATCTTCTGGCGTAAACCTATTCCCATTATTCCTAAACGTCCATCGGACAACCTCAAATAGAGTCAGTTAGATAGGATTTGTAGCCGATGCGCTCTTACATTGGGTGACCTCGGATTAGCTGGTAGCCGGGGTCCTTGCCGTGTGCCAGTCTCGAAGCGAATTTCAGCCGCCTCAGATTGAGCATCGTCGGAATTTTGCAGAAGTTCTCTGAATACTAAAATGATGGAAGTATCGGATGCGTTGAGAAAAGGTAAGTTCGAAAAGTTGATTGTTGTACTCACAGGTGAATTCGCCTGGATAGCGGGCGAGAATTTTGTTGATCAATGCGCCTTGGTCAACCTCGACTGGTTTCCCATCCCCAGCCGCCCACTCAACAACCTGGAAGAATAAAGATGGGGACCGGGATGACCGGAAGATCGATTGCAGGCTTACCTGCGATTCGTGGCATTTGGACATGCTACAGTCCTTTCAGTCTTCTGTGGTGAATGATACAATGATCAAACAGCGGTGAACAGGAAAAAGTACTAAGTAACGACGTAGGCCGAAGTTCAATTATGCACAAGCAGAACCACATATTATATGTATCAGTAGCAGAACCCCCAGCCCACAGCCCTGCTGTGCTCACAAAGTTAAGTTTAATTCCACCACCCTCGTTCACGTCACAGTTGACCTTATCCATGTGTAGCTTATTGCAAAAACATCGAGGCTTGCTACCGGAACTTTCTCTTGATAAGAGGCGCTTGTCAAAATGTTGAGTGGGATTACGCCCCATACGTTCCTTTTTCTCTGCTGGAAATCGTATCCCGCCACTATTCTGTACCAACCGGGACAAACATCTCTATCCAGGCTGACCTAGCTTGCCTCTTTCCACGCAATTGGTGTTCTCTCCAGTATCGACATCCAAGCCGGCGATATGTGGCTCGATCTTCTGTGGGATGGTAAACTTCCCTGTCGGTGTGATTGTCATCCCATCCATGTTACAGCATGAACCTCACTGACCTGCTCAGCACCTTTCCTTCTCGACCTCTTGTACTTAACCACTCACCGACTCATCGAACGCTCGTTGAGCACCTCTTCACTTGCTCGACATCCGTCACCTTCCCACCCCGCAATTGCTCAGAATGATGAAACGCGATGCAAGCCGAATTGATGCTTGGTGTCAGTTCTATGGTAAGTGTCTCTCCGTCATTGTCGTCGCGCGAATTGGCCTCTTGAATGCAACACGTGCCTGGCCCCGTGCCAGAAAAGGATCGCGGTCAAGTTCATGTGATGAGTCTGATGATGTTACTGTGCATGGTCTTGTTTGCCTGGTGATACGGTAGACGGGAGGCACAAAATGTAATTACCAGCTGAATAAATATATGGATTAGCGTGAACAATACAAGAGTGACCAACTGGAACGATATATCATGCCTGCAACACCATGGCCATGACTGACAGTACCGAACGTTGAATGCTGGACTTGCCTGAGGGACTCCAGGATGTGTGGTGTGACCTGCTGCAGGCGGGTGGCGAGCTTGCGAATGAGATGCACTCCGGGTAACCACCTTGCTGTGTTCACGCAAGGTTCCACTAGCATTGATCTCACGTGTCGGACACTATATATTCCCTCATATATCCATCAAGGGCTGGTTTTACACGCATTACACACGAGGCGTTGAGCCGAACAGCTTCATTGGATGAGGACGGTCCTCGTGGAAATGAATGACTACCTACTTATGCCAACTACGAGCGCTAGTGTCACACATCCAGCTTCGCCCTGTAAATTGCCCGACTGACGCGCTACGGACAAACTTCCACATGTCAATACAGGATTTATATGCTGCCAACATACGACAGTGTCCTGGATATCCTCTATTCATACCAACACCGGGGAGAGACCTGGAAGAGCTCTACACCAAGGGTGGTTTCCAGATCGGGGATGTAGGCTTTGTCAGCCCCGAGGGCGAATTCATCCCCCTTCACAACATACGCCACGATCCTCCGCATGAAGGCCATCGTGGGCCCAATCCTCTATATCAACCTGTCGACCTTTGTCAAATTCGGAGGTGTAATGGGTATCCTTTGGGTCATCGGTTCATGAGTTCCGGCGTGGTCCGGGTGGATATGTCGAGGTGCGCAGACATTATTAGTCAAGGTGCATCAGTATCGTTGATATGCTCAATAAATACCTAGCGAGGACCTCAATCTCGGATACAAATACAAGTTCACTGCGAAATCCGAAGCTGGTGCCATTCTTATCCTTCCGTCTGGCGCTACTCTATTTCAGCTGGATGGTTCCGATATGAAGAAATTTCGGAGGGCTGCTACTACTTATGCGCGCAGGTGGTCTGCGACCTATGGCGAGGACAGTCTCTATCTCGTCACTGGGGTGTATAAAACGAGCGACTTCACTTTGGCATCATTCGATACTCGCCATCCCGGTGGAGTGCTGCGAGTAACTGCGCAACAAGACAACCAGGACGCTTCCGAGGCATACGTCTGGGATTGCGATTTTCAGGTACATTTTCAAGCTAGCCCCCTGAAGAATCCATATGAGAACCAAACCGTTATCATAAAGGGCTTTCGAATGACAGTTCGATGGGGCTGGTTGGCACTAATCGAGGTGCTGGGGCTATACGAGTGGACCCTCTTTCTCTACATTGCATCTTTCGTTTCCGCGCTACATTTTTTACTTAAAGGTCTATTTGAGATGGCTGAAGGGTGGTTGTCTCAAACGGGTGAGTCATCTCTGGTGGGCAGTTGCTTGATGTCGCTAAGTGCCTGCCTTGGTAGCATTACTCAAGTTACTCGACCGTCCATTCCAGATCGTCCAAAGTTGGTTGCCGCGAACTAGTGGGTCGTCAGATTCATATCAATAGGTCGGTTACGATGCTAATTGAATGTAGTTGTTGAGCCTATTTCGCATTTTTCTCAAGTGTGTATGATCACTTCACATAATACCATATTACCAGCTGACGGCCCGTGATCCAGCCATTTCATCCTTCCGACACTATCAATCGCTACCTGCTAAAAAAGGTGGGTGCACATGTTAATGGCTGTAACAGTGGATTGGATATCTCGAACAGGATCCGCGAGCTTTAATGGCCATTACTCATGACGACGAGTGGATAAATATGCTTGAGAAAGTGCGCATATTCGCTTACACTTGATCTGAGCCTGACCATCTAATAGGAAAGATTGCCACCTGAAGATCTTTTTCAAGAAGATCGTCTCTGGGAGTTTCTGGAGAAGAACTATATTCCAAACACCATTAATGGCAAGTATTCGATCGCAATATGTGAATCGCGGTATGTGTAGTTACTTTTCTCCCTAGGTGTGGCGTGTCTACAAAGGCAAGCGTTTTTTTTCTTCGTGTGGTTGGCATTAACTTATCTGCCACTTATGGTAGGGATACCAATAGCTTGGACACAGGATCCGATCCAGGCTCTTCACAACCTGAGTCTGCAACAGAGGATGTGCAAGTTGTCATTACACGTGTGCACTACCGCCTTCTGCTTTCCGTCAATGAATGAACTATCTTTTCTCAGATATACGTGCGGAAGGTATTACTGCCAACCTTGGGCATGTTCCCACTGGGTTTTACATCCGGGTTGACATACCTAACCACACATCGAAGCGAACCAAAAACGGGTCTATCCTGGTCAATGAAGAGATTATTCGCTGGGACGACCTTGTTTACTTGTATGGTGCTGTTCGTATTGTTTCAACCGGTTATTCCTGCTAATGGATCCAAGACCCTCCGACCCATCCACCATAGTCACCCTGAATGTTTTTACGGCATTCGAGCTAGGCCAGATGGTAGGGAGAGTGCAAAAGAGTGTGGATGAGCTGCGCAGCTGTTCTCAACGTAAGTACCAAGGTTGAAATGAGTTGCAATGCTTTGTACAGAGGCTACACACTTACGCGTTATACAGCATTCATGCTCGTTGATAAGGACGGCGAAGATGTATGGCCTCGTGTGTCGCTCTACACTACTGTGGAAGAATGGCATTGCCACCGTCGTACACAGGGCAGATTGAATGAAGTGAAACCTCTTTTTGTGAGTGAATTAAGCATGTTCTACCGATTACTAAAACCGTTTTCGGATTCAGCTGCATTGCGAAGAATCCATAATGGAAGCGACAGACCAAGGACATGACAATATCCTTCGTTACTACAAGAGCCTCAGCGAAGACTGCCTCAGATCTGCTATTTCTAATTTCGAGCTTGCTTTAGTAGATTTCCCCGAAGGGCACCCATATCATGCTGCTGCGTTGTTCAATCTCGCCACGGCTGAATTTATTCGCTACCAGTATTGCGGTACACTGGACGACTTCCAAAATAAGTGCATATCGCGTTACCGGCAGGTACTCGAGTTGCGCCGGGATGCTCACCCAGATCGTCCCCTGACGTTACTACGTCTAGCTCAAGCTATTTTGTATCGTTACTGCGCAGAAGGTGCAACTTTGGCAGACGATGAACTATCCACTGAGCTCATTGATGAGTTCAAGAGTGTCTGTCCACCAGGTACCCATGTGCGTCGAGCTGCGGACCTCGTACATCAGACGTACGAATGGATCACACTCAGGGGTTCTGAAGACTTGGGCAAACTTGACGACTTGATTTCAACGTTGGACGTGACGGCACAAGAGCCTCCGGACGCCTATTTCGATAAGCCCGTCAGATGGAATAACCTTGGTCTCGCATTACAGAGGCGTTTTAAGCTGAAGCACGAGGTAGATGACCTCGATCGAGCAATCAAGTCATTCGAGACGACTGTACGGATCGCCCCCGACAATCATCCAGACAGGTCCGCTTATATGAACAATCTCGGAAATGCCCTCATCCTTCGCGGCCAACGACGGCACGCATTGCCTTATACTAAACGACAGTATGTTATCGCACCAGTATGATTTTCCACGTGATCGCCCTAACCCAGCCAGCTAGGTGAATGCCCTTCTGCAACTTTCCCCGCTCAGCATGTTTCGTGGTGGCTGGTTATATGTATATTGGTAGTGGAATTTAGAGACTCTGTGGGGTCCTGATCAGATGCAAGTCGTGTATTTATCTCCCTGCTTGCCTTACCATCTGTTTCGGTCGCCTCTGTTAAACAGCCAGGCTTTTAGCATTTTACTAGTTATTTTTCGTACACTTTCACTGCTACGTTGCCATCTTTACATTAGTCAGCTTCCCTCAGAGGCTTGTAACTTACTACCTGCTCCACTGGAGGCCACCGGTCAGTGCGGTCACACTCAAGCTCCTCCTGCCCTGTACTTCTCCAACCCTCTACCCCATGCGTAAATTCCAAAGGGAATATCTGACGCGGAAGGATGTCCTAGACTCCAGAACGGCACAGCCACGTGGATTGAGTATACAGCGTGGCGCTGCCGTCTACCACGACTCACCCTGGTGCATGCTCTCTTCTAACGCGTACCAACCATAATCCTGGTCCTTCCAATGCACTCTCTTCTGGTCATCGCTGCACTAGTATTGGTACTCGGTTTGCGGTGGCTAAAGAACGCCAAAAGTCAGCCTGTAAATTTATTCAAATTGGGACTGACTACTGTAACTCGTAAGCAGGGATATGCAAGGAAGTTGAAAGAGCACACAGTCACGACCAGAGATGGCCAAGAAGTGAGTACATCATAGATGTGGTCATGACCCTTGCTAAACGTGTCACTATTTGATCCTTAATAAAGGCGATTCGGATGTCGTCCACCGAATTGATGGTCGAGAAGGACCAATGTTGTCCCTGGCCTTTGTTACTGCCGGAAAATGTATAGCGACTCTTTCTCGTGGCGATGGTGGGCTTCAAGTTTGGAGTATAGAGAACGGTCGACTGAAGACGACATATTCATCAACAAAACACGACAGTGGTTCGCCTCTGACTGCGCTAACCGCTTCCAAGGGCGGAGAATTCCTTGTTACTGGGGATGACCAGGGGAAAGCAACCATTTGGGACACGACCACTGATCTGGGTTTGGCACCGAGACAGCTAGGAGCAGTGACGCGAAAGATCACAGCTCTCGACATATCCCAAGACTTGACCCGCGTCGTATGTGGATCCGAAGACGGCGGAGTGGTTGTCTGGTATATCGACAAAGGCGACCGTCTTGCGGGTCCACTCAAAAATCGGGCCTCACCAGTCACGTCGGTCAAGTTTTCTCCAACGGGGGGCCGGATTGCTGCAACTCACTACCTGGTTGGCCGGGACGACCACTCGGTTCGAATTTGGCATGACGTTGCTAAAGTGGAAGCATCAGACACATTACCTGTCGCTGAGTCGACTCACTCGCTCGCGTGGTCTAGTGACAGCAAGCGATTGTTTATTGGCGGCTCGAGCGGCTCGATAAAGTGTTTCGACGTCGGGACTCCGAATCGGTCTCTTATCTTCGAATACCGGGCTCCTTTCAGTGACCACATAACGTCTCTTCACATGACTCGCAACGATGAACTCCTTATCTCTGTTTCGTCTGGGCTTTCCAAGATGATCAACATCTGGGATACATGTGTTATCTCTGCTACCAAACCCATCCGCTCTTGTAGTGGGACTTACATTGCAAACATATCACCTGATGGAGAGCGCCTTGCTACCATAGGAAGGGACGACAGTATCACTATTCAGAACTTTTCGAAAATCGTCGGTTGGCCCCAGTCATTCCATGTGAGCATACAAAGTCTCGATGAATGTACCATTCTGACATGATCCCCTTCAGCGTATCCACCCTTTCACAGCAAGTTCGGAACCGGTGAGTCAACTTACATCCGGACTTCCATTCCTCACGACGAATACAGTTTACGTATATTAGTGAAACGGCACTCGAAACTTGGAGAAGCGGGGGATTGATGGAGGTCGAGGAGATGTTATCTAAGGAAATCGAAGATCCTCGTAATCCCGATATCAGCCGATATCAACGTGCTAACCGTGCCCTTGTTCGCGTACAGCGAAAAAAATGGGCAGAGGCGTCGAAAGATGTTTCTGTGGTAAGTTGCAACCTCATCTATCGTATTATTACTAATTGGTCTCTCGTAGCTAGGCGATAATCAGAAAATGATTATAACGTCCGTTGTGAAGTGTCTTGTGCTCTCTGGGCAAGGTAACTTCGATAGGGCGATATGTGACTTTGAGTTAGCGCTCCAGAGTCACAGCAGTGACAGCAATACTAAGTGTTTTATGGAATGCATTAAAGTAAGACTTACATCCAGTTGTTCTATGCAGTCCTTGATAAGCAGCATAAATCCAGCATATTGCCTGCCTCAAATTTGGACATCCGGGTCGTGAGTGTCGCGAAACTGAAATCTCCACTGATTCGTTGGGTGATAATTTACGTCGACTGGTTGAGGTACGTGGCAATATAACACAAAATTCATTATTACGACCTCCCAGACATACAGGCAATGAGGTTTTCTGTATTTGCAAACGACGACGTGAGCAGAGGAGATTATAGCAAGGCGCACGATTTACTCGGAAAAGTATCAGATCTGTTTCCAATTTTCCACGTATGCGAAGTACGAACCGTTTGCTTGGTAGGTTATTTGAAGCTTTATGTACTACGTCGTTTGACGTTCGTCGGAAGATATTCAATTGGAACCTCCATGATCTCATTGCTGATATTCACACATTGAGATGTCGAGCCCTATTCCAATTGAGGTGTCCTCCGGCCAATTTCGGCTACTTTTCCAAAAGGCTTGGAGATCTTGGCGAGGAGTGTACAGCTTTAACTGAAGTGCTTAGCTTGCGGAGTGGTGGGTGGGAGGTTCGCGTCGTGGATTTTAAACTGACCTCTGAGATGATTTTAGAGGAATTTGGTGTTAAGGCGATGTCCCAACAGAGGCATGAAGAGGCAATTGCTTGGTATACGGAAGCATTGTCCCTTGCTTGGCGTCCCTCTGGTAGGTTAAAGTTCAAGGTCCATTTCGTGGATTTGAGTATTTTCCGCAGATCCTATGAATGGAAGCACCTCCACGATACCACAGATCAAAAACGGCTCGTTCCAACTTGGAAATACCGAGGTATCCGCCAAAATTCAGGCGCTACTCTATCGCCGTGCTTCTCTCCACGCTAAAAGAAGCGAAGGGGAAGCAGCCAGGAAATCATGGGCAAGTGCATTGGCAGACGCGGATCAAGTAATGCATTTCTTTTGTTTACAGATACGGTACTCAGAAATTAGCGCTTCAGGCAATTCAAATGGACCCTTCACTTCCCTTGGGGTATCAGGGCAAATATACGGCATTGCTCGGAATGAAGCGTTACGACGAGGCATGTGTCACCCTCAGTGAAATGTCATCCAAGATCAGAAGTTACGATGACCCAAAAATAAACGGTAATTGTCCATCACACTACCCTGAATGTCGGGAATTGAGTTCTTGCATCAGCGTTTACGTCCCGTTGTGCATCGGAGCTGGAGTCCATCGGAGGCGACGCATCGGCCACCGGCAGATACAACGAAGCGATGAAAAGATACTCTACAATATTGTCGTTCTATCCCACTTCGAACATGGAAAACGTACTGGTTAAGTGGGCAAGTACAGTGTTGACATGTGGCTCGGCAGAGGATGCATTGACTGCTGCTCTCGAGGTGTGCTCTTTGTGGCGACTTGAAGTCAGATATCGACCCTTCGTGCTATTCAGTTCAGGCTCCCTAAGTTTGACGTTTCTCGTAGAATTTGCGAGATTTGGGAAGGCAAAGGTCATTTTATGGAGGCTGTACAGTGTTTCAAACAGATCAAGGACGATACCAGAGAAGACAATGAGGCTTACGAAAGGCAATCGCAATGGAGATCCGGTCAGTTCGAACTGCACTTAATCGACTAGTGATTCGATATTTATAGAGTTCCAATGTCGCTGTCGAGACAAGCTAAAAAAGCTAAGCGACGCTGCGATACAATCTGAAGAATACCAAGAGGCTGCAGTGCACTTGACGGTGCTTTTGTCGCTCAACCCAGTGGACCGCATGGATATTCTTATCAAGCGCGGCAAAGCACGAGTATTCACGGGATCATGGGACGAAGCTTTGAGTGACGCCGATGAGGTGTGTTCCTGTGACCCAACGTACCGCACAGTATCGTCGACAGAGCGCAGGTCATCAAAATCGATCCATTAAATCATCGTGGCCACGACATCAAGCATGCCGTATTGCATAGAATAGGACGCCACAGGGAGGCTGATGAAGCATTCGACACGCTGCTTTCAGTTTTGGACAGATCGGCCGACCCAGACGTTCGCGGTGAGCCATTCCCTCCATTTTACGCGAACCAGGTGTCTGAACAAAACAAATGATAGAACTCCGTTATCACTACACTTGCGCAAAGCACGCCATCCGACGTATTGTTGATGACACTATACGTCA